>UXSR01005551.1:0-43399 GCA_900604375.1 Mesocestoides corti
TAAAGGACTCTGGATGAGGTGGGTTGTATGGACGCTGATTGCACCAGTCGGGCATGTGAAGCGGAGCACTGAGGTAGGTGGGAGTGAAATGCGGCGAGGGAGTAAACGGGTGGGTCTGGTTGGGTGGTGGTTTGCCGAAGTTGGGTGAAGCGGGTGCAGAGGTGGGCGGGATGTCGCGTCGGTGCTGATGTGCAATTCGGTCTTGAAGCATCAAGGCGACTTGTCGCCGAAGCGTTGAATTTCTCGGACCACGTTCATGCTGGACGGCTAAAAGCAAAATAACGCCCTCATTGTGTGACCGCCCAAATAACCACTAATGCTGAAAACAAACAAATCTGTCATTTGCCAAAGTGGGAAATTGTGGACTCGTATCCCAAGCAGATACGTTCGCAACACTTGATTCCCAATGGTAGGGTGATCACCGTGCCTTTAATGTTATTCTAGATTGAAGTTTACTGCGTGTGATGGAGGCGGTGGAAAATCTCCTCCGTGGATAATTGAGTTTCCCCTCAGTTGGTTCGTATTGTACTTCTGTTTGAGTCGTCAAAGTGATGACGAACGTGAATTCGGCTTATGACAGCACACCTTTAAATGAAACCCGAGTTCTTTTTGTAAAGGTAAATTGTAGTTAGTTGGCGCCTTAACAAGAAAAGCTCACATGGCTTCTTATACATTGCGATACCACTATGCATTTATTTTATACTGACCTCGAACTGATCTCTGTAGCTTAGAAGAGCCCAAAGTCTAACTTCAGGAAGCCTGAAATTATCGGATCTTACGACGCCTCTGTGTGCAAACCACCGTGGCCCCAATCCATTTGTGCCCTCTTAATTACCTCAAAGTGATTGCTGACTGAAGACTTACTGATAAGAAGACTTTTTCACTGATTTTATGGCTTTTAGAGGCATTTTATGGCACATCCCTCCTTTTGCTTGTCTAGTTGTCAGGTCTGGTAATATTTAGGAGTGACGTTAGGTCACACGAATTTTATGTTTTTTTTCCTGTTTTTTAGGATGTCGTCAGTGCGAAGCAGCGCCCATTTCAACGTTTGTCAATCTGTCTTTTGGACTTAGATTTGTCGCTCTCGAATCACAGCTATTTGAGCTCGCAGTGGTTAGTGCTAAATTAGCAGAGTCGGATTAAACGCCGAATATTGACAACAAATCTGAACTTTGCCACATGAGATAGGCTCTAAATATGTTAGTAGTGTCAGTGACCAAAATGTATGAAATCTCTTTTTCCGATATCCAATTACTGTTACAGCAGCAGGTCCCACGACATTTATGAGTGCACGCAGCTTGTGGCTTAGCGAGCTTTTACGAACAGGACTATCTGACAACGCAGAGGTGGTAAATGTGAGCACAGTGCTTGTGAAACGTAAGTCACGAGGACTAGGGCAGTCTGCTCAAATTCCAAGCTTACCTTTCTAATTGTGCAAATAACCATCTAGTCACTTGGAGTTCTTCCATTTGTGGATAAACTGTCATTATTGCACTAAACAGCTGGTCATCCACAAAGCCTGTAGATTCGCGTAACCAGGGAAACATGGATGGGAAGAAGTGGATTATTCTTTTAGGCAATGCATTTAGTATGGATGTACTACTCCAAGTACTTGGTTTTACAAACAATCTTCAGCTTTGTTATAAATCCATTACCAGAGGGAATAACATAACATGTCAGACAAGACCGACAATGAATTCGGTTGTCAAATCATTGTGGAAGGGGGACTTGCGGTCAGATTTATCGCCTAAATCCGAACTGCACGTTAAGCGCATTGGAAGGCACATCAAAATGGACAGTCTTATGGTGGCAAAAAAGTGAGTAACTGTGGTGTATGGATATCTGTCGCTCTCCCCCTCTCTCGTGTTAGGCCATCATTTACTACCTTAACTAAGTGCTCCTCTTCCAAAGGCTTCAACAGTCCTTATCACACGAGATGCTCTGTAGCGACTGGTATGGGAAAGCAGTTGGTTAATCGAGGCATGTCGAATTATGAACTTTCGCCAGCCAAGTCCTTTAATGAGCTATGCAAAGTAATACTTTCGTGTGGGCGTTTGAAATTCAGCCATTTCGTTATAATCTCACTAGACATCGCGACGCACTCTCCCCATATATCGTCCTGCTACCTTTCCACTCTTGGCTCGTAGCTACTTTCCCAAATGATGATAAGTGTTGGAAACTATCACGAGTCATCCCGGAAGTTTATCCAAGCAACCAAAGGAATAAAGGCAAAAGAAGCAGACCAACGTGGAATATATCTGCCTCTGTATATTTATTGACTTCTTGAAGCCCATTTTCTCAAACGTGTTCCCGCAAACACCAGATGGCATGATAAGCACCTGCGATCACTAAGGCAACCAACTAATAAACAACGCATAACCCCGCTTAGCCTCACAAGACTTTAATTTAAATTCACCCAAATCTGTTACTGAGCGGAGGCACGTGTCTGCATGGGTAGAACTCATTAGCATGAGTGGAGCCAAAGTCTTCCTCTTTGCCCTCAGGTCAAGCATCCTCACCCCCCGCCTCGGCTTTGCTTGCAGTCGCGTTCCCCACTCTCGACTCGCGTCCCCCCTTCCCCATCCCACTCCCCGCCGTGGTCATCCCCACCTGGCTACACAATGGAAACGTGATTTTTAATCAACGCGCCATCAATAGGCGACCGACTCGGCAACCTGACTAATCTGCGGAACGCGTACGGAAGCTAATTAAGGCTTTTTCGAGGCCGTGGAAACTTGAGGCGAAAAAATTGTAAAATAGCGTAGATTTTATGCGATGGAAATAAACTAGCATTTTCGGAATGTGCTACAGTCTGCCTACAGCGTACCCTGTCAAGTATACTGAATTCCGAAGGACTGAATCCGCTCCTTGATTGGGATAAGAAGTGACTCTCGGAAACTGCAGTAAGAAACCTCCACTTCCAAGGAGCGATTGACATGTTTAGTGCCTCAGTTTAGTGCACGGACGCGACCAAAACCTCGCCAAACTGAGCCAAAACTCAGCACTTCATTCGGCCTTGTTCCAACAGCTGACAGTGATTGCGTGAGAATGACACATACGGCAAATACAGACTTGGTCTTCAAGTCGCACCGCCTAGTCGTCAGATTGAATCCTCTTGTTTAAACCTATGCAGTGAATACTAAAATTAATGAGTGGAATAGGGTTTTCAAGGAATAGGACTTTTCTGATTTCACTCATGAACTCACTTCCATTTTTTTTAGAAACGCGGAAGTGAAGGTAGTTAACAAACACTGTTTTATCTTTACTCCTAAAAGCAACACCCATACCCCACAGTGTGAATTTTGTGCATCTGCAAATATGCCATTTATCTAACAGTTTGGATAAATCATGTAATTTCCGCATATGATAAAAATGCGAGGTATCGGCCATTATCGGCGCTAGTCATCTCCATGCAATGGCAAGATAAGGATCCGTGTCGCTGAAATCATTTACCTCAGTATTAGTTCCAACCAGCGGTCATCCTAAATATGTTGGCGGTTCATAACTCTTTCGTGAGTGTTACACGCCAACATTTATCGTAAATGGTGCGTTTGGAATTGAAAATCCATCGCTTAAAGCAAGAAGGAAGCAGAAGTCGTTTTGCACATTGTGACCGCGTCAGGAGGCTATTTCACCAATGTTTTACGGCAACCTGTGCATGCCTTTTGCAGTGACTTAAATTCGTCATTTATTTTGCCATGTCTGCATCTTTCAAATACACGCTCACTTTAATGCATTTTCGTGGAAAACTAAACAAGCAGTATTTCGTAACGAAACTCAACAACTACGAACACACACAAACGCATTTGTCGAACTGGTCGTCCACTGTCACCAGGGCATACCACTTCATGTTTCTTTCGAGCATTTTAGGGGTCTGACCAAGGTTTGGACCAACCTCTTGAAGAGGCTCCAGTTTTTCAGGGGCATAAATTACCTGATTTCGTGTGCGGAAATTAAGCCTGTTTATAACGAGGACAGTTCAAAATGGGTCGATCTCTTTTGCACATGCTTCCACCGTATTGTGCAATGCCTTCCACTTTATCTGTTTTTACTCACACACAAACTAACAGATTAAATGTGAACTAAATTGACTGGTAAACAATTCACAGACTTCGAATTGAAAAATTCGCAAAACTGGTGGTCTGTTGAGGTTAAATCAACCCCTCCTGCCTACACTTGAGACCAGATGTAGCAGCATAAAGTGAACTCGATGTAGGTTTCAAGGACAAGCATTTGGCCTGTTAGGGCAAGAAGAAGTGCTTGCGAGTTCAATCGCGTCAGACAGGATAAACCTCACAAACCCTGTTCCTTTGTTCCCACCACGGCAACAAAGACAAAGAATGGCGTGAGAAAAACCGGCCCCTCTGGGCAATTAAAGCTTTGATTTCCAGTGTGAGAGCGTTAGTAAAGGCAGTTGATTGACTGGAAATGCACGATGGCCTGTGGCATGGAGCGAGGAGACGACATGTCAGGCTGGTGGCCCCGCCGTGGGAATTTGGCACCACGCGGCCGGGCGATGATAACAACAACAAAAAACGGTTTCACTGTGGGAAAAATTGCTGTGGAGAAAAGATTGCGCCATGAACCATATAGTATGCACTATGTTAGGTGACTCGAAGTTCACAAAATCGTTTTCACGACACACAATATAAATGAGGTACAGGAGGACGAAAAAGAGTAATTAGCTAGGTTGTCGAAGCCTAGACCTACTGGGATCTTGCTTACTGGATCTCTCCAAAGTAACTAATTTATTTTGCGTTTATAAAATTAAAAAATCGGGGTGGTGCGGGCGTCCAGACTTTTGGACCGTGTCGTAATGCAGGTTTAGCTGGCAGTCGAAAACGAGACTAACAACCGCAGCATGTGCGCGCGTGCGACGTGTGTGAGAGGCGGACGCTGGCACGTCCGCACGCACGCACGACCGTGTGTGTGTGTGGGGTCCCCGGGGCAACGCGTGCGCGTGTGGCGGGGTGTTGTGTGTGTGGTCTTTTTCTCAATTAGCCGGTGCGACTGCGAAACGGCCCCACGCTGCGTGTCTCACCCCCCTCCCAGCCTCCCCCCACATTTCCACCTCGTCCTCACACCTGTTAACTCCGGCGCCTTGGCCAGCCCAACTTCTGCCTCTCCACAGGTGCCGCAGTTGTCTGTGCCAGCGGCTCGCGAAACCTCGCGATGTTCTTTCTTTCGTGACGCCTTTGCTACCGCCCAAATCGATAAGATTGATGAAAAAACACACCATGCGTCACTTCTACCCGGAAAGAGTTCACCTCTGTATCGTTCATCAGCAGGTCCGGATTTTATTTAGCGCGTAAGTTGAAATAGAACGCCGCAAAGACATCAATTCAGCATAGGCTTCAGTAGTAAGCTTTAAGTTGAGACGTAAGCCGTGCGAACACCAGATCAAAGTTTTTCTTGTGGATTTACAACAAAACACGAAAACTTCGAATGTTCTTGCAGATGGAGGTGATGTGTATTGTCACGCTTGGAGCACGGTGTTGTAGTGGCTAATTTTTTAACCAAACTTAACTAATGATGGCCATATACGTATCTTTTAGTTTCGTTCTTTTCACTAACCAAGAAGAACGTGTCTGCTGAACGTAAAAATAGTTGTGCATGAGTTAGTTGACCTCTGGAAAGCACTGATTCCAGCTGCGGCCTCAGCATGGCGTCGCTAGTTTGAGTAGCACCAAAGTTGCGACGTGGGAAAAAGCGGCGATCCGCTTTCCTCAAACCAAAGATTTGCATGCAAGTCGTTTTGCGAAATGAGCGAACTCACAAGCAACCTATTTCACACACACTACACTCTGTAACGGCGACGAAACATGTGTAGGTTCGTGTGCGTTATGCCATGCCGTCCAAAAGCGCTGATGAGGTGGACTTTCATTGAACCAACATCCAGGGCCTCGTCACTTCGTTAGCAAGCCAAAAACACCAACATGAAAGTCTTTTTCTCCACATTGTCATTATGGATTCATTTAAATTCCCGTATCACTCAAATTATTACCCCCGCATCGCGTTTAGTGCACATCACAAGGCCTTAAGATCGCATTCTCACTTTAGGCCTTGTGAGCATATCCCGATGATCTCACGTAGTGCACAAATTGAGTAAAAATAATTTCCGGGATTTTCTGTTATCCACACTTGTAACCTAGGTTACCATGCAACGGATGCAAAGGCATGACTCAAACCGAATAGTTTCCATCTGCTTTATAACCTATCTCGGTCGTTCAACCTCAAAAATCGAATCAGGTGTCCAAATAAGTACTTTCAAATTTGGTGGGATATCACGATTGCAAACCTATGATCAAACGAGAGTTAATCAGCTGCTGCCAGTAATTTGAATGATAAAAATGCATAAAGACGATAGGTTCACTTACAGTCGCGATTCATTCCCGCCTCCAGGCACTTCTTCAGTCGACAAGCTCGACACTGGTTCCTGTGGGGTTTGTCAACACGACACCCAGATTCCGAGCCATTTCGCGATTTGCAGGTGTACTGCCGATTCCGTCGAATCGATCTCTTTAGGGGAAGCAGAAATTATTTCCTTCAGACCTTCGTTTTGTGTTACGTGGGGTGATAAATAAAATAGTGGCCAAAGCGTCGTTCGGCCAGCTAGACAGTGCTTACCTTGAAGAACCCGGCGCAGCTGGTGGGGGCGAGCAGTTGAAGAGAGGTGCAAGCGAAAAATAGAGAACTCGGTAAGCAGGCTAGCATTTACTTAACCGTGGCCTTATGAAAGTGAACATCGAAGTAAAAGCAATCACTCGAGAGGAATGCTGCCTCGAATGTTAAATCACGACAAGTTGCCTAGGCGTTTCGCAGTAACACCCCCTCTTACTGACAAGCAGGTTTTTCGTTCAAAAAACTGAATCGTGAGCCCCTCCCCGCACCGTAAACCATCATGCTCTCAAGTGACTGCAACGCCTATAACTTAAAAGGCAATATTTTGCATAATATTTGTTTAAAGGTCCAATATTCAAAAAAATACTGCCTGTCACATGGGCATTAAATGCAGAACGTCTCCGGTTATTAGAATATCCCCAATTATTTGAAACAATTGTGCACCATGTTTGAAAGAATCGAGGTTAGTTGTTAATTATCTCCTAACGAGTTGATAGTATCACTTAGCAACAGCATTACAAGCCAGTTTTTAAAAACTTACCCATCACAGGCGTAGATTCCGTAATGTTTTCCGGACGAGTGGTCCTTACAGACCTTACACGGGATATCGTACAGAATCCGTCCTATCAATTTATTAAAGGAGACAGAATTATCATTAATAAAATTTGCTACCTCTGAACCCATGTTAACATTTTTTAGTGACCCCTGTACTTTTGCAAAACAGAGCGGGTAACAATAAATGAAGGTGTTGGTATCTTTTCCTGAAGCTCTCATTATCAGAGACACCAACCTTAAAATAATCTGGGAAAGTGCTGTCGCCGTTGTCAATTGTCTAATGCCGCTCTCAAGCCAGGGCAACAAAAATCAAGCGCGAAATCTATGCATGACTGCAATTATACTCCAAATAATACAATAGTGTGTAGCAAATAGCATTTGTCAGCATTACTTACCCATTGCAAATGGGGGATTCGGCGGTGCCTGATAATCACTTACGGAAGGAGCAGAAATCGATGGGTTCAAGTCGGCAAACATTCGGACAGGGAGGATTGCGCCTGCTGTAGATGAAGCTAACCGCGTTGATATACCTTTTCCAGATTTTTGCGACGATTGTTACAGTTAAGTGTCAGTTATTTGCGTCACATAACCATTGGTCAGCGGGCAAAAGCCATGGAAGCTCACTCCAGGGGGTGGGAGACTGCGCATTCTGGTAAGCCAATCATCTATCAAAACAGGATGACTGTAGCGCGCGCTTCACGACCATTGGATTAGTAGCTGGTGCGTGCGCATTCAGGATTGTGCCAGGTTTGTGTAATTTGTTTTTTTTTCCAATTCTTTTATTAAACAGATGTCTTGGTAATTTTAACACCACAACAATTTCACCTATTTTCCATGTCACCAATTCGGCAAAAAAATAAATACCGCAAATGATTTTAACGCAAAATGCTACCACATACTGGAGCTCAGCCAAGTGGCGGAATTAAGAAAATTTCAAACATGGCCACCAAATCAGCGAGAAATTAAGGAGTAACCCGACAAACACATTAGAGGTTCAATTTAATCTATATACACACGACTTTTTCGATGACCGTTTTTTCGAAAGAGTTACAATCCTTGCTTTGGTTATGCGAATGTTTCATGTTGAATAAGGAATTTATCGCTTTTTGGCTCTAGCTTTGCTTGCGGATTATTGAAGTACTGAGCAGTGGCTAAGTCAGTAGTTGGTGCTACTTGAGTTTGGCATTGCCGGCTTTCATGAAGTACAGCAGGAATTCCGGAGTTCATTTACTGCGATGATTAAAGGCTTTCGGAACACAATGCACTCAAGTACCTTCAAGGAACCTGCAGGCCCAGGTAAGACACTTAAATTGATTTCGTTTGCTACATAGCTTATTTCAGCAGCTCTGGTGGTGCCTGCCTTTATTTTAATACCTCAACACGGTCTTACGGCTTAGCTCGAGGGGACTTGTGTGAGCCTGTGGGACCAGTGTCACCCAAAGACGTTACGATGCGCTAATCGGAACACAGACTCACCCAGTCTCTTGTCTGAGTCTGTCAGGAAGTGGTTTGTGTTAAGTTGCCACCTCCTCTGATGGCCTAGTGATCCACCCTCTTGACGACGACGACAACAACTACAACGACCGTGAAAACCCAAACCACTCGTGGGTCTCTGAACACAGTGTGGTCAATAATGATTTACTGACATCGAGGGCTATTAAAGGGGCTCTGGCTGTACTACTGGGTTGCTAAGGTAGGAGTAAGGTAAGTAGACTTTGTCGCCGCGTTGATGAGGCACCAAAATAATTGGCCCTATAAGCTGAAAAAAATATATAGCCCTGGCTGAAATCGACCGGATGCCTGTGGCGTCGTTTTTAGGTCAAAGGTCCAGCGTGCCAGTCTACATGAATGACAATTACGGCAGAGGGGTCGCCAAATTATGTGGTCTTGGTGAATAATCGAAATATACCACCGACTGCTCAAATTATCCGTTAGTAGAGGTTAGCCAAGTAGCACAAGAGACATTTAACTAAGGTTGACAGTTGGACTTTGACATCTGATTAGGCCCAACGTCAACACAATGAAACTACACTGGTTGCTGCGCCGGAAAGTGAGGGTGCGTTTGTCTCCTGAGGCGTCGACCAGAAGTGTAGCTGCATTGCATTGGTGAAATTACTATTTGGTTAGACAAATTTGTTGGCCACTTGTGCGCGTGACGAAAGTCCCTTCCACAAACCCAGGTCTGGGTTGGCTGTGAGTTTTTGCCACCTCCTGACGTGGGTGTCGCGCCCTCTGGATGGTGGCAGAGGCCTCTTCGAAATATTCGAGTTCCGAGTTAATTTGCGGTGACACGTTTGCCATTAAGACATAACCTTACCGATTGACCTTGAAGGTGAAATATAGCGGAAAACGCTACCTTCAACGGCAACTTTTCTAGTGATAGTGTTGACATTGTAAAGTATTTTCACCTTTCGAGTTATGTTGTTAATTGAGCAAAATTAAAGACGATTTTGAATGTGTGCTTTTACTTTTGGAATGCTCGCATTGCGCGAAATGTGCAAACTAGATGCGCCGACGAGGAGGTCAGTACCCTTGTTTAGAAAGCGGAAAGTACTTAATCCGCTCGACATCAACACAACAGCCTTCAAGCTAATCCCATAGGCGTGATTTATTTCCATGGGAAACAGTTGCAACTGTGTTTTCCGCACTCGCTTGAAGAGCCGAGTGATTTTTTTTCAAGGGCGAGCGTGAGGAGAGCGAATTGTACCTGAGAAGACAATAAAACAGTATCCACCAAACCAAGCAACGTTGTCATGTTAGGTAATCTGGAACAAGGCGAATTGGTGAATCAAACGGCACGTTAGTATTTTCAAGAATTTCAAAGCCTTAGGCTGGAGATTGGTGTTTGTCAGTGCTACAGGATGACTGCTTGAGTGCTTCAGAGTAGCGGAGCTCACCAAGGCGCATATCATTGACAGAACAAGGGATGAGCGAGTTACGTTTCTATTGCAGATGCTCGACTCAGGCAACAATGAAGCTGGGGACTCGGCAAAACGCCTTGCTATGTTAATGCCTTTTAACAACAAGGAGTGCAGTAAATTGACTATAGATAAGAGAAGCGACCAAACGAACGACAATCACGGTATTGGGACTCAACTTTACTTAGTACACCCATTGTGAGTAAAGACGATAAGTCAAGAATAGCGTTTTCTGCCCAAATGACGGCTATGTTCTACGTTTACCTTAACCTTTTCATATGCCATGTGTTCCCCGGCCTTGCTACCTGTCAATCACCAGACAAGTCGGATTTTCACCTAGTCACCTGCGTTAATTAAATTGCAACTTCTAGGCAATTTTGTGCTCTACGCAGGCGCCACACAACGCGACGGCCTTCGGCAATTCAAGCAGTCGTTGAGTGTTTTTAAAGCAATCCAGTCTGCTTGAAGCAAATAGCTGTGACGGAAAAAATAAGCAAACGACGTATTCAAGTGGGAGACAGTTAAAATTCTAGTCACTAAAAACATCCGAAAACGGTTTTTACAATTTATTGTCAAAATGGGGACTCCGTTGACTGAAAATCAAATGCTTTATGCATCCATTTTGTTTAATTTCGGCGTTTGGTTTGTCAATTTTTAAAAATGACTTGGATTAATACGAACGGATTTTGTACAGAACGAAGCCTGTGTACCAGCACAACGCTGGTATCAGTGTACCTAGTTTGAAAGACAAGACGCCCTTTTACGACATTTGGTACCTTGGGTAGTGGTAATTGCTTCATTTTGTCTGTTCGCGAAGATAGAACACACATCGACTGAGATTAAGCAGAACCCGGGAATTTCGTTTTTACCATGGAACAAGGTACTATTTTGCGTCTATTGCTTCAAATTTCCGACCCGAATTAGATGAATCTCAATGCACGCTTAAATAGCATTCGCTCACTTTTGGGATTGTTCACCTGCCGCCTAAAAGCTAAATGTTACCTTTGTTGCAACTTCCACAAAAATAGAATCGCAGTAATCCAAGCATACGTATCCTCATTTCATTTTTTCTGGTATCTACCTGGCCAGTAGTAAGCCAATTTGTTAGATGGACCTATTTCTTTTCTGTTTTGTGCGCATCTGCTGAATGTATGTTAAATTCAGTCCATTAAAACACACAGTGTGGTCCAAAATTTTTAAAAATTCGCTTGGCTAAGCAAAAAGCGCGAGCGAGTATCGATGAGAGTAGCGAGTAGCTAAGAGCTAGCTTCGCTGGCTTCGTTAACACTTGATAGCGTTCTGCGTGAGGCTGCCCTCTCGACCACTGGCCCACAGTGTGAGAGCACGAAAATATGACCGAAAAAGGATGAGGGGTGCGCGAAAAAAGAAACCATCCTGTCGTCAAGTTGTACAACTGTATCAAAATTGCGACCTGTTCGGCGTCAAATTACGCCCGCACGCTCTCGTGTAATGTATCGATTTTTAATCAAGCGCTCACGCGAGCACAGCTTGGCTACTTCGCGCAGTGGCGCTGAACAGGTGTCGGTTGTTGTAATTGATCTCTCGCCCCGACCGCGCAGACAACAGGCGGGATATATCTCTTAATGGGAGCACGAGTAATAAGATTCCCCTTCTCACAGAATGCTCAGGAGGTCATTTAATGTGGTAGCGTCCAGCAACTGTGAGAGTTTCGCCTTAGGCAGAAGCCGCCGCAGGACTTGACCATTTGGGGCTCAATCAAGACTTTGCTAATTGCTTTAAATTGGGAGGATCCAAACCAAGTCATAAAATTAAAGCCTAACAAAACAAAACTTAGTTGTCTTGATACCACGATCAGGCATTGTCACACCATTCCATTATTTTCTAAAAAAGAGTAGCAACAGTAATTACGCGAAACCCGCATTTTGTCCTGGATTCTAGAGTCTTCGGAGGGAACTGCATTTGGCGCCTTGTCACCATGACCACTCCACGTCCCCCCCCTTTGCGTCAGATGGTGACTGTTCCTGCAGATAATTTAATTAACTTGGAATCGGGTGCTGTTAGAGTCGCCACCTCCCAAGTGATCGGTTTGTAGAACTTAGCAGAGGTAGCCACTCCTCTTTTTCGGCATAATTAAAAAGCATTTTACAGCACAACTTGGCCTACTCCCGTTTAAATGGTATTGGATTCGCATAAAAAGTCAAATCGTTGCTGAGGTGTAAAACCTCAGTGCATTGTATGACATCTCATTAGGTTAACAAGTTATTTTGCAATATTTATAGTTCCAATGAGAGCATTTGCAGAAATCCAAATAAGTGATTTGTTTTTAACTAAATGAAATCTGAAGAGGATAATCTAGAAGAAATAAGCGTTCAAATAGTCTGTGATCTAAGGGAAATTTGAGGCATCAATTTGTGCCTGATTATCGTGGATGAGGGAGACAACAAAAGCTGAAACGGAAGTGGGTCAAATACACTGGACGAAGTCAAGCACTTAACTGAGACAATTTCTGATGCTAAAGCCATCTAAATTGGCCACATTTGCAGGCGAGGATTCGAATTCGCCACCCTCTTTATCCAAGCCATGATTCAAGGAGAAATTGATCTTGCCAGACCGAATCATAAGCACGACACAACTCAAATTTTTGAGCGTGTTTGTGATTTAAGCTGGTTGTGGGCACACCATACATAAACGAAAATGACATCGAATCGCTACTTCAGTTATTACACTTTGATTTGTCAACCCGAGTTCCGGTTTTACCCCGAAAATTTCAGCGGTCTACTGAGGCTCAGGAGCCGGGAGTTGATGCGGGAATGATTTATCCAGTCGCGTCTATCACCTCTACCTACACACATCCTGTCTTCTCGATCCCCTTGCCCCGGACATCCGCACTCTCCTCCAGACGTCTGAGATGTGTCCCCCCGGGGGTCTCAGAAATCATTTGCCTCGATGTGGGATCCAGTCCAACGTCAGAGGTCTTAACGACATTAGTGATTCGATTGTGACGTAGAAGCACCTTAGATCGGGGCTAGTTAACTGTAAGAACTATTTTAAAAAGGGGGTTAGTGGTGGAACCAACTTGTCTGGTGCCGTTCACTCACAGACGAGGTAACATTGTTTCAGGAATTAGAGACCCCGACAAACGGAGAAATTCCGTTATTACAAAAGACTGATATAAACAAACACAAGGATGAGCTCCAGCCGATAAAATTGTTTACTTAAATGCACAATGGATATTTCTGAGTGGGTCACAGTGCAGTAGCACAATGATCCCTCGCAAACTGACGCGCCATTCCATTCATGATCAGTCTCAATTTTTATTGAAGCTACTTGGGGCTAGATTTTGGTCTACCTAATTAAAAATATGTGATTTTACAACCCTCAAAGTAAATCAAAGGAAGAAACAGTTGCACGCTATTGCATATTCAGCAGAACATTTGCAAATATTTGGTGAAAATAGTTGCTTTGCCAACAATTTAAACACAGGTCCATGTGAATTTGACCTGATACAGCACTCGTACTAACTTTGAATCCACAGACTTGCGGTCCTAAAAATAATAAACTGTCGCATTTGGTGTATTATGGCAGCACACTGTCGGATGTATGCCAAATTCACATAAGACCAGTATCTGTATGTCGAAAATTTGAGGTCCTAAAATGATGGGTAAATAGGATTGATACTAATTCATCGATTCGATAAGAGTCAAAATAAACTAAGTCCTAAAACTCGTCCTGCACCGGAGGTTATTTCGGCATTCTTTGAGTTACTTTTTAATTTATATGACTGTTATAAAATGATTGTCTCAGGTGTTTGACTTTTGGTGATTCGGACAACTTGGGGCGCTTAGTAGGATAGAGTTTGGACGCATAGCAGACATAACGGCAAAAATATGGTTAAGCAAGAGAAACGACTTTGCCCATAGAAAAAGTCATGCAAATGCGAGACGAATTTACACTCCCGTAGACATCAGACGCCCTCCTTCAAATGTGATCAAAACCTTTGTGTTATCACACATCTATAGCTTGGTCTTTCCCACAGTTTACTAAGGGTCACGTACAAAAAGAAATACATCAATTGGATTCATGTAAGCATGCATCAGGCGAGATTAAGCTTCTTTTGGTTTTCAACATTGACGGATTCGTCAGTCTTTTAACATCAGATTTTGTCGGTGTGGGCAGAAGCATAGAAACAATGCTCTTATTTATAAACCGAAGCGCGCAAATCGTTAAAAGTGCTTCAAGGTGTTCCAACAGTGGGCAGATTGTAGGCATTTGGAATTAAGGGTATGCTGAGTCATCTCAACTGCATGGATCTCAATGTTGTCAAAAGTCGTTTTCGCATTTCTAAAATAAATTTATTGAAGTCAAAAGGTGAAAATTTTTGGAAGTAAAAAAAAATAATTCTATTAACTACGCCATTGCACAAACAAATAAAGTTCCTTGTTACTACAAATTTAATGTCTTCTATTTGAATTGGACATAAGGAAATTATGGCCAAACATGGTATCCCATAGATTCGTAAAAGTACGTTTCAAATTAACGACACAAATAAGAAAATAGTACAAGGACACGGGGAGATTAATAGTGTACATTACTTCTCACTCGTGCTAACTATACTGAAACAATTTTCTTTTCAACAACGCTGCCCTTATTTGTTTGCTTTGCATTGTCGGCTCCTGAGCTGGTGGCGCTAGGGAGACATGTATGATTAGCACGTGTGTTTACCATTTCTATTACGTGTTGCAAGCCATATAGGGTGCAGTAATAAAAATAATCATAATTCATTTAGTAAAATTCTAGCAAATTTATTTCTAGGCTCTAAGAATTATTTCTTGAAAGTAAACTGAGCACAAAATATTTAATCAAAGTTAGGAGGCCAATAGTTAAATCTGAAATTCAGTCCCATGGGAATTCGGCTGGTAATCCTTCAAAAGGCAGGAGTAATACTTAGCTAGACTTTTTCAGAGCAGCATTCATGTTTCTCATATTTTAAGGACTATAATTTTCTTAATCAAAATTGTCCGAATGGGTGCAGTATTGGGCCTGAATGTTTCGGATCAAAAGTATAAATGCACGTTCTGCGAGCTTTTCTATATAATGTATTTGCATAAGTAACAGAAGCTTTATGACTATAATTCATGTTTGAGACAGCATTAACTTTTTTCGATGTTGTTAGAAGACCTTGTTTTAGCATACTAATGGACGTAGCGGAGATTTGAATAGAGTTCGCTGCAATCTTCCTTTTTTCATGTGGGTCCCAACAATCTTTAAACACGTTAGCTGACAACAGTAGCTTTGTTATTAAAGATGTCATGTATCATTATTTTTTTAGCTGGTACAAACAATTTCAGTGTCAATTCAGGGAATTATTGTAAAGTTTGGTCTTGACAGTTTTGTACCTAGCATGATACACGGTTTCGAGTTTCTTGTGTAGTTAGATTTTTAGTGAAATGAAAAACGAGCCTTGTTGCCGTCACTGTGGCAGATTCAAATAGCTAAACTGATTTTAGGCCCTGATAGACTAGTTTGGATTATGATAAGCGTATGTGGTTTAAAAGTGCCTTTCGTTCTAACATGGGTTTTCCCTATTTCCAGAGCCCTTTCAGAAAAACCATTATGATCTGGCTGTTTATGTAACCAACAGCCTGTAAAACCCATGTTTTATGGTTAGACTTAATGACAAACATGAATTTATATACTTCAATTATATTTTTGGAATGAAGGCAAGTTAAAATTTGGCGGTTAAGTTTTTGGCAGAATTTTTTGTGTCTGCTAACCACCCCATATTTGTAAGACAATCAACGTGGAAAACGTGGCTGCCATGCCATTTCCCCTCGGGACTTGCTGTTGATGGGCGAACTCGAGGCCTACTTGTGGTATAATTGTTGCACGAGCCACCCAACTGGTCTATTCGGGGTATATGTTACCTTGGCTAATTTTTGCCATGTCTCCTGTTTCGTATAATTTGGTCTCCTTGTCATCTTTCTCAATTATGCATTCTGCTTATCTTTGGACTTTAGCACTGATTTCCGATGTCTGAGGAGGATGATTGGGGCATAACCCCGGACTACAAGAATGTAATGACCGAAAAGGAACAGCGCTTCGGTGCGCAGGCTGTTCCCGGACGCGTTGGCCACATTGAGTGAGTTTTGTTTTTTAACTTGTTCTTTTGTCAGCGTCTCTTGCTTTCACACGCTCGCACCTTCATGAGTTCCTACATTTTAGACGCGGTAGTTTTTTTTTAATCCGAAGACATGTCGGCGGATTATTGTTTAAGGCACTTGTAGTTTTTACTTAAATCTACTCACATACCCAACAACCACCACTGCACGATATTAATTAATCGTCTACGATTGTTAACAGTTTCTCTATTTGTAAAGTTCTGCTTACTTTTTATTTGTTAAACTTGCCAGTTGATCACGAAAGCATTGGTGTCTATTGAAATTGGCAAGGCAGTTTAAGACCACGTCCACCAGTAAAAAAACATGGAAATCAGGTAGATCATCTAGCACATTTTGACAATTTGGTTCCTTTACTGTAGGTAGGTTCTGCTATCAAATTACAAATAAATGCGATTCCTACATGTTGACACATACACACCCAATTTTTTAGAAGAAATAAGGCGTGCACAATTTTATTTGGTTTTTCCCGTATTGTACTTAAATCAAATTTGGATACCTTAATGTACCCTAACCATATCGATGTCGTGCAAATAAATCTCGTTCGTTTTTTAATCCACTTCCACCGAAGACCGAGTGCGTCATTTTGGCACAGTTCTTCCAATTTAGTAAAGAACCGAAGATGGACATGCTTGTATTAAGTAGGATGTGTCGGTGATGAGGTATATCGTAGTCTTTTCAGAGTTTGACCCCCAATGTTAAACGCTTGCACCTCTTTCTACACCTAGCATGAACGAGCTGCGCCAGAATGTGATCAAGTCGGACGCGGAGAGTAAGAAGAATGCAGTCCCAAAGGCTTCCTACGGCTACGGTGGAGCCTTTGGTGTGGAAAAAGACCGGATGGACAAGGTGGGTGGCCGTGAACATTGTCCATTGGGATTGTGTCAGGTTATGTAGTAGTTAACTGCTCCTACAGACGTATTGCGCACTAACCCTGCGTCCTCCACCGCGGCTTCTTTGAGCACCTCAAAGTTACTAATCTGTGTAGCGTAGTCTGGGCTTTTGCACAGCTACCTTGTCGCACGGCTTGAAACTATTGAATCCACCTCTGCAAACTTTTATTCACATTTTTTTAAAGCAAGTTAAGCAGGTCACAAACTCACATCGTAGTCTGAGAGGGAAAGTAACGCGAAGCGGCTTTTTCTTCGTAAACCTGTTTCAAAAGAACACATCAAGTAGAGTTGGATTTGGGCCGTTGATGGAAGGGTAGCCGTAGTAAGTAAATGTGGTAAACGATACTAAACCACGTTCATCTTTTAAAATGAGTTTAAATAATATTGAAGCGAAAAAGATCTGCAATGTTTGTCCGTGGACGGGATTCTGCTGCCCGCCTTGGACTCACATGCGTACCGAATCGCAGAAATCTTCATTGTTGGAAATCACACCAATTTTGACCTAAAAACTACAACAAATTTGAGAAGAATGTCATTTTTACCGGTAGACGCTGAAAATATTTACCATTTTCTTTGCTAAAATAAATTTGGCCTTGTGTTAGTCAAGTATGCAGATCGTAGTAAACCATTAGCACGACAAAGCACCGGTGTTTGGCTAGCCGTGACCGCCTGTGACTGTTCCGTTTAACACTAAATGACGCACACCAGCTGCTAGCGTCGCCTGATGCACAGTTTAATTGGTCTTTAATTAGCCAAAGCCTCGGCCCGTTGTTGTATTAACGTCGAACCACTGTGTAATTCCTGGTCATTTTATACCTTCCAAATCTCACTGGGCTCATCAGTTTTCTTGTGCACGATGTTGTAGGAGCCAATTCTAAACATGGCAGGTGGGCCACCGGTGTTTTGTCTTTTTTTCTGTTAATTTAAGTAGGTCTGCCTCTCGCGCTGCTCGCACAATCCAATCCGACGCGCTGCTGCGTTCGTTATGCTCTCAGTTGCACATTTTTAAAAACTCCAAAGCGCGAGGCATCATCGGCGGCTGCGTCGGTGTGCACGTCGGGTATCACGAGGGCTAACTCATGGGCGTAAACATCACTTGATGTGTTTGAGTGCTGGAGTTTGTACTACAATTGGCCCTAAAAGTCGCATCGATTTGTGTATGCGTGTGCTTGCACTAGTAGTGTGAACGCTAGCTAACGTTTTACTTAAGTCACTTAGATTACCTCCTGTTAGAAACACCTAAGATCAAAATTTTAATAGTCGATGCTTCCTGCTGCTTTCTAAGGACAGTTCGGATCCCCGAGTTGTAGCTGATTATAGCAGACGATAAAAGATACTTTGTTTTCTATGTTGATGTTAGCAACACCACTTTAACACATTAATATGGTTGTTTTAATCTCAAGCAATAGCTGGCTGATGGGCTCAACCAGGCGCAACGGTTGCGGTGCAGGCAATTTGGGAAAAAATTAGCAGATAGTCTGCATTAATGCCGCAGTTCTCTCAATCGATGAAGGGAGTGGCGTTGCCTGCTCTTGTCGAATCCTGGTAACACGGAGGCGACCGACGCTCTTGGGTTAGGGGCATGTCATCGTTAGCCAGTTGTAAAAGGGTGCTTGTCGTAGAAACTATCGCGGCCACTTGTGCATTCGTAGACCGGATAAAAGTCAAGGATTCGCCAGTGTCTTCGACAGCCATCTATCCATTCCAAGTTACCTAGAGGAGACTCTTGAGTTGACTATCTGGATTTCGTCGTTCAAATCGCCTTATGCACACGCCTTACACACCGTTGCGTGGTGTTGGTGGAATTATTTGGTTCCAGTCACGCAAACAACTATTCCAGTTTAACTGTTTCAGTTGCATTTGCTATTCTTTTTTAGTAATTAATGGTTGTCCTTCCTCTTCCTAGTTAAACACACTGGATACTTGCAGCGCAACTCTTCAATGATGGCTAAATTTACTGTATTCTTTTAGAGTGCGGTCGGTGCAGACTACCACTCGGAGGTGGCCAAGCATTCATCGCAGCAGGACTACGCCAAAGGCTTCGGTGGGCGATACGGCGTCCAGTCGGACAGACAGGACAAAGTAAGCTCAAACCCGCGCCCCAAGTCAGACTAGGCCGTGGTTGGTGGTTATTTTTTTTCATGCTTTTTTTAGGCAGTAAACCGTGCTAACTATTAAAAACGCTGAAATTCATTAAGCAAGATAGTCTGCGCCTAATCACTAGAACACGATCCACTCTGATGTGTAGCGCAATTGGAAAAGGTTCCAATCATGCTTCACTAGACTTGTTCAGTGTGCCTCCCAGAAGCTATCGTGTCTCTCATAGTCGTTAAATTTGTCACAATTAATGTTACTCTTTCTGGCACATGTTGCACCTCACCTGGTGATTGATTTGCTGGCGTAAGTACCCTCCTCTCTCCCTCTTTCTATTTCGTAAGTGGGGTTTTCTTAATAAGGCATCCCTCGTCTACCCGCTGAAATGAGCTGCTTTGGCACTGCTAATTATGTGCGCGTGTCGTAAAGCACTCGGGAATGCGATTCCGTCACTTACGTGGCCTGTTGAGTTCAGTGCGATGAAGCCCGTTTGCACCATGAAAAGCCAAAATGCCACACACATGTCCCGGCAGGCAGGCAGGCTATCAATTCGTCCCACTCCTTTGATGCTGTAACGCTGTTTGCGCTAGCAAAAGCCTAATAGAAGTTAGCACAAGCCTCTTCCCGTGCAACGCTTTCCGCAGCCTAGTGAGAAAGCAATGACGACGTGAGGCATTACTAGGGCTCGAAGAAAGAAAGTGTGCATTCAAGTGCTGTATATTTTGCTCGTAGGCGGTTTTCAACTAATTTGATCCACATATTTCTTGAAGCCTCATAGAAATTTAATTCAATCACTGAATTTTTGCTTCTTTCATTGCCTGCGTATGAGAAAATACTCTCTTATGTCTCATTGCAATTGAGGAAATTGCTTGTGTCTTTTCCCCAAAAGCGTTAAAGCTTGTATTTCTCGTTATTGCATGACACACAAATCACCGATTAATCCAATCTAAACTCCAGGGGTAGCCGTTTCCCGATGTTTGCCACTCATTACCTTCATGCTTCGCTTTTTTGTGGTGCCCCGTCTACGAGGTCAAGTCGGCAGTACCTCGTTAAACCACTTCACACACTGCAAGAAGATTAACGGTGTGGAAGTGAAGTTTCCCCAATGTGAATCAAATGCGTAAATCTTTTATTGTTCAGAATGCTGTTGGCTATGGCCACCACGAAGAAGTGGCAAAACACGCTTCCCAAACAGACTATGCCATTGGTTTTGGAGGCAAGTACGGTGTGCAAAAGGATCGTGTCGATTCCTCCTCCTTTGGCTACAATAAACAGGAGGAAACTAACAGTCAGCCAGAGTCAGGAAAGCGTGAGTTTACCCACTACTGATATGTGCTGTTTTTAACGTTACGACTGCCTCGAATTTGTATGCCCATCTCCATCGTGTTGTCTTTTCTCAGACACCTGAATTTATCCGTAGACAGCAAATCGTAGCCGTTGGCATGGCTTTGGAGTCGTGGCTGAAATCCTAAGAGTCCGTTTTCATTGGTCAATTGCGCGCACCAATTGTGCGCACATTTTCTGTCGCTATTACACTTGCAACGAGTTTATCACAATTGTGTGATAGCCGATTCCCCTCTTTCGTAGTCGTCAACGTTGCACACAGCAATTTAGGCTGACTTCGTTTGGCTTCCAGTGTCGTAGCTCCTCAAACCTGGTCGGCATTCCAGGACGTGTGGATTACTGACTAAGGTCATGTTTCCTCATGCTTACTCTGCATCCAGTCACTTGCTGACTGCAAACACTTACTAGATTGCATGGATGCTGCTCACTTTCGAGGTGCTAGTCGAAAGCCACACCTGCACTTTCACCTTCCTATCCGCATCTAGCGGGTATAACCTTCGCCACTTCAGCACTCATAGTAAAGTGTCGTGTGGCATTAGAAATTGGGGATGCCGAACATTAAGCGTTAAGATCAATGTTAATTAATTTTGAAAGTTCAACTTGTCTCAACCTAGTTTTGGTGGTGAGTTTCTGACACCCATTTATTCCACCCGCTCCATTCTCTTAGTATTTATTTTATTCAACGTGACACGCGGTTCTACGGTGAGACCACGTCCGTCTTTTTAACTAATATTATAAACTGATGTGACGAGTGTTTGGTATGAGCAGGTCACTTGTTTCGGCATCCGCCTCTCTTCGCTTCAGGCACGGACTTTGTCAGCGGCGAGCATCGAGCTAGCGAATTGCGTGCGCGTTTTGAGAAACTGGCGCTGGATCAGAACAAGCCCGTGGAGCGGCCGCCCAGACCCTCGGTCGGCAAACTCAAGCCCAACATATTCCCACAGTCCGCACCGTCGACTGCCGAGGTAATCTGCCACTCTGTTGACTCACATGCTTTTTGCCCAGGCAGCTTGAACCCGAGGCCTAAGTTCGATTACCCTGCTGCCACGTTGTTATCACGTCGCGTTCTTAACTGCATAACCCCAGAAGTTAACCACTGCATTCACTTTCCCAGCCCAAACCGGCACCGATGCCTACGAGGACGCCGCCCGCAGCCGCCAAACCAGCAGCCGAGCCTGAGGTGAGCAGCAGTGCAAGTCCATGGTTGGGATAGTCTGTGGCTCTCGTGTTTGCTAGCTCACTCGCTTCCAGTTGGTGTTTTACTGAGCACGTTCTTTGCTTTGCAGCCGTCGAAGTCCGAGCCAGCCACGACCATCGCCAGAGAACCCTCGCCCGAGCCTCTGGTTAGTTCTCTTGCTGTGTCTTGTTTTTCATCGACTCGAAGTTAACCGAGGCCAACTTCTTGCCTTTACATGAGACCGTCGACGCACATCTTTACTACCCAACTCAACGTATTATTTCAAGCTTAACCCTTTCCGCTAATTGCAAAATCACATTGAGATACTGCCGTAATTAACTGTAAAAAGTGCGAAGCGGTTCCAGTGACCACGAAGGCGCTTTTAGTACTCACATTAAAGGCAATTTCTATGTGGTTCTTAATGGCCTCCTTCGGCCTCCTCGCCAGCAATTGGTTGTTTCGTTTCTCGGTGCCGTGTGGCATGACACTTGAATGTGCAAATCGTGTAGCAACGCTAATGTGAGGTTGGTGCCACTACCCTTGATTGTTACTCTCCGAGGATCACTTTACACCGCCTCTTCTAGCTGTCCACTGTCTGAAGCTCATGCATTTTAACTTGGTGCCAAGTTCGCATTGATGCAGCTTCAGGACGTCTTGGTGAGTCAGCATTGCGAAGCTGGGCCGACGATGTCGCCACTCCAGACGTTAGTTTGCGGATGAGGTCATCTGGTAGAGACCAAACTCTCTAAGAAAGGCAAATGACTGGTTTTGCTGCTATTCTTTGCTTGGCAATCAAGCGTGGTAATCTATCACAATGTAAAAGATATTTAGCAGTAACTCTTTCGGAATTTCTTATGCATTCGCGTATATTTGTGCAAAAGACGTTTCACTCACCAGAGTAAGTCGACCTGGTGGTGTCTTGGGTACCTTCTTCCAGATGCATTAAAAGTCTTTCGAACGTTTTTTGGAGCTGGACCTAAAAGTGGGTCTAGTATATCAAAACATTGTCAAATCAGGTGATTTGCCAAATATTCGTTCAAATAATTTGTCTCTGTACCGAGTCAAGCATCAATTTAGCATCTGTAGGATTTATTGTGTACTGACTTTTTCACCTTGCAACCGAATTCCGCTGCTTCCTTTGGCCCATGTGAGTGTTCATCTGTTATTTCGTTCGTGTACAAGCCACTTTGGCATCCGTCCATCACGTCCCAAATGCAAGAACTTGCGTACTTTGTATTCTAACAAAATCAGACTACAAAGGACATATTTGCAAGCTTTATTCCAGGTTGAAATATTTGAGAAATCAGGGATCATGGTGGTGATGGGAATATGGGCCAATAAACCGCTTTCTTTTCTAAAAGCTGTTGTTTTTACAGCCTCGACCCATGCCAACACGGCGTCAGTCGGAATCGTCAGAGGACAGTTGGTCTGTCGTGGAGGAAAAAGAAGTATGCCTTCTCCTCCTCCTCCCCCCGCTTATTGCTCAGCGCTAAGCTAAACTTGCTCGTGATGATTTCGCAAGCCTGCTTTCGATTAGTGCTAGTCTACCTCAACTCACACACCCAAGCCCACACCTAAGCTATATTTAAAGTGTGCCATCAATTCCGTGTCTTGAGCGTGGCTTAAACCACCAGGCTTGTGCTTCTTAGTGCTTAGAGGCTTCCTAATTTGGCATTCACTTTTCTGTGCTCTGGCCATTCTCCAGCACTTCGATGGTGGAAGGCATCTTGATTACCCCTAAATTAGGTTCCTCATTTGCGCCAGCATGCTGCCCGCTTTCACCACGCAGCATGCCCGGCACCGTCTGTGTCGTCGCGATGTTCGTCTCGCCGCTTCTTGCCTACGAATGGTCCATGGTTTCCTCTTTTTGAAAGGGATGTGTGTTGGTTTGCGTTTTCAGAAGGAGAAAGAGCCAGAGGCCAAGCCAGAAGCCCCGGAACCCGAACCACCGCGCCAACCAGAACCGGAACCCGAGCAGCCGAAGCCCGCTGAGACCACCGACACCAGGACCGCCGCCGCCGCCACCGCCACCACAACTGCTGTTGCCGCGTTCGACTTCACCGCATGTAATTCTACCCACAACGTAGCCCACCGTTTCCCAGTCCTCTTACCAGTTCAGAACTCATCCAAAGTAGACATGCGAAATTCGATCCGTTAAAGTGGTCTTAGTGTCCACTTTGCCCATAATTTTATGCAACTAGCCAGACAACATTGTCGACTTTCCCGTTCGATGAGGCTTGCACGTGTGCAGTTTCCCCTTAGTCCACTATTTTTGCCTGCCACGCCCGTCATACTGCGTGTTTGTGAAGTTCTGCTCAGACGTGTGTACTACTTTTGTATTTGGCTTCAGGTCCTTTATTCGTGACTTTTCTCCTGTTAGTGTTCCTGTAATTAAATGTGGTTCAAATTATGCAGTGTAAAAATTTACGCAAACACATCAATTTCTACAGCTCTGGAAGCAGGAGATTAGGATTTGTTTGCGCCTGCCTCGAACACTTGCGTTGTCTTGAAATCGCATGACATCTATTTCAGCTCACGACGACGAGCTCAGCTTCAAAGAGGGTGAAAAGATTGTGGACATCGTCAAGGTGGATACCTTGTGGTGGTCCGGGCGCATAGGCGATCGCACCGGCATCTTCCCTGCCAACTACGTACGTGCCAATTTGAGGCGCACTTTTTGCTCTTTTTGAAATTCGCAATTTTCTAACCCAAGACTAATCATGGTGTTATAGACACCGTCGATCACAGTCCCTCTTCTTTTGTCAATTAGAACGTATGTGGGGCTTTAATTGGTTGGGCTTTAAATTTGTCCTGCTTGTCTGGCTGCCATGGCGGTTTTGTCAGGCCCCCGAAAGTGAGTGCGCCACAACGCGCCGATTTCAACAACAAGGTCGCTGCAGGCACAACAGGCGATCATCGTAGTGATGGCGACTCGACAAGCTGCCTCTACGTAAAGTGCATTGCCTCCTCCAGACGCAACTCCAGATGGATGAGTATCCTCAACTTTGCGAACACCGCCACAGGCAGGCACTGGACCAAAAGGTCTGAACCTCCCCGCGCACAATTTAACGACCTGAGGGGCGTCAAGATGTGTTTGCACTTCTCGCGCCAGGCGACTCACAGTAACCAGCGGAAGACCTTAATCGTCGGCCTGAGCACCAGCATCAGCGCCGCTTCTTCCCCTCCAGGCGCAGATCGCCAAGCCACAATCCTCGGCCCCTCTACGTTTGGGCTGCCGCACATCAAATCGGACCTATTCCCAACTAACTGAAAGGGATCTGTCCATAACTCGAGTCGAATTTCGATTTCACATGTCTGTTTTCGATGTTGTGCGCGCGTAATTACACCAATTCGCCTTCTACCCGAGTACGTGGGGCAGGCAGAATGCCATGGACACAGCCGACACCCGCGGAACACTGCGCTTTGTCGTCTTGGTGTGCTGGCGTGGTGTTTTGCGTCAGGGTCCTGTCATCACGTGTTATCACATTCAGTGTCCGTTTTTAACTTACAGGTGTTTAGATGGCATTTATTAAAAAAAAGAGCATTTTACTGTTGCCTCCGATATTGCACTAATCCGAACTCGGCGGTGTTCACGAGTCAGTGCTTTCTTTCGCATCACCACGCTTAAATACCATAAAATTGAACACTTTTAATACGAAACAGACTTGAAATTGGCAAGAGTTGAATGGGGGTGGGTAGAGTGCTACGTTTAACTGAGGTGATGTGGCGGCCGTTAAAAAATTACGAGGCAAAAAGAAAGAATCGAAAACAAGCAAGTCGCGTTGCAAGTCGAGGAGAACCAACCTTACTTGATCTCCACGTGTGTGCTTTATGTCCCAACGTGTTGGTTACCGTTAATCACGTCGTAAAAATCATTTTTTTCCTGCCCAAAACCAATTAAAATGTAGCACAAGAGAGTCCGTTAAAGGCTAATTCCTCAGTTAACCTCAAGTCAGCCTCGCATTCACGCGGGGTTTTGTTGTGCCGCCTGTGTCACCTGTGTTCTTCACTTTTTTTCAACTTCAGGTCGAGGAGGTCACGTCTCCGAGCGACATCACTGCGATGGCTCTGTACGATTTTGCGGCTTGTAAGTCCAACTCCTAAGCACAAGTGACGTGACTACGCAGCGCGTGTCGGTCATGCTTCTGTGTTCCTTGCTTCGCTTTAGCCCAAGACGACGAGCTGTCGTTCAAAGCTGGCGATGAGATCTGCGACATCAACAAATTCGACGAGGCATGGTGGTCCGGTCGCATTGGTAACCGGGTTGGCATCTTCCCCGCCAATTATGTTTCCGAAAACTAGTTTGCTGATCTTCTTCATTCCATTTGTGCTTTGTCTTTGACACTTTTTTTTGAATATGCTGCTTTTCTAACCTCAGAAACTTGAACGATCGCCTCTTTTTTACCAAATGATTCGTGCGTTTTAATTTAAATACTACTATTTATCTGGAAGCAAGAGTTTGTTTTCGAACAATCCAATGTGGGGTTACAGTCACTTTGTCCACCTCCACGGGTTAACACACATCTTTGTATCTAATTGAAATTGTCGGAGTTTGGGCATCTTGCCGTTCTTCTGGACGACCACACCTGCGTCATAACCAGTACTTTTCAGGTAAGATCACCTGTTACGGGTCAAATCATCCAAATGAATTTGTAATGTCTGTACACCCCAGAGGAGTTAACACATATTGGTTGTCATGGCGGTGGCGGATCGTAAGCGCTAGACGCATTGAGCTGCTGAAGGTATGGTGGTCTGTGCGAAGTGTAGACAGGATGGGGTGCCAGCTAAGGCGGGTATTTGTAAAGGTGCGTAGCGGGCCCCAGTGCGGTTTCGGTGACACGGCCCGACCGAAAGAAGAGTAGAAAATGCGGATGACGAATAGCTCAACCAATTTGTTAAAGCGAAAGCAGAGTGTGCCTTGTACAGCATAGCAGGTGCGTTTATGGAGCTCCGCTAAGCATCGATCTCTGAAGGCACGCAGTTGCGTGAAGTGCATTCACGAAAATCGATTGAATCGTGTTCGCTCGCGCTTGCTAACGGTGCTGGCTTGCTGCTCACCACAGGTGTCTTGATTTTGTGAAATCGACCGCTGACCGCGTGTGCCAGACTTTGTCTGCGTGCGGTTGCACTTTGCGTTTGATCTAGTTGGAATATGGAAGGTGCAGCTTGCTTTTAACATCCCTTTAAGGCACTATGGACGAGGAGTGCTCGAAGAAGAGGAGAGGAGTCGGTGAAGGTTTGTTGTCAATTCGACCACTGGATCGTGAAGAGCTTGAAACATTTGACTGCTCGGGGATTTGGGAATGAGGGGGTGTTGCACACCGGTAGCAACGTCAAAATTGCCTGTACTGGCCGATGCAAGCTAGGAAACTCTGACAAAAACTGTTCTCTGTTTGTCGAACTCCGTTGTGGTGTGAGTTGTGCCGAGTGATCACATCGGGACTCCTCTATTTCGGTGACGGACACACACCGGCGAAACCAGATCGCATAAGCTTGGTTTTGCGGTACACAGGGACCGGGGGAAAAATAACACGACCAGAGGCGACGAAGACACCTGTTTATTAGACGCGTCAATTCATCCGTGGTTTTGCATCAGTGTCCACACAAGGTAGCATCTGCTCAAACGGATGTGTGCTCTGGCGTGTTCGCAAGGCGTATGGGACGCACTGGGAAGGGTGGTGGGGTGGGCTAAACAGACAGGTGCCAGAGGAGGTGCTTTGCAGAGGTCTCCGAGCATCTGCTGACAGAGGTGGTGGTAGTGAGTCATTTTGAATCACCATAAATTTCTGTAGCTCGACATTAGCGATTTCAAGATTCTTGACACCAACTTAGGGCAATTGTCGGTAGTCTCGGCGTGGGGTTTCGAACCAGACTGGGGCCGCAGAGTTGTGTTGACATGATCACACTGACGCTCGTGAAGACTACGGGGATCATCAACCTAGTTGTGTTGCCGCGCCACTGCGCACAACACCGATAGGAACACCGTCAAGAGGGGGACACCGAGTCTGAGTAGTCGATCTCCGGGTTAATAGGCGTTTGCCAACACGACTCTTGTTTTTTTTAATCTAACGAATTTCACTCGAGACTTGTAGTAACTGGCCCTGCTTCTCACCACAGTAACTTGTCGAGCCCCCAACAATTGGCAAAGATCACAAATTGCCGACATACAAACAGGTCTCAAAAGTGTTTGGCCGGGGGCTCACGACAGAGGGTACTGCAATCCGTGTGGGCTCTATTAAACTTGGGTTGAAAATAGGCAAGAGGTTGATTTGGTCCTTGGGGGGTGTTGGCATTGATCCGTGCCAGGAACGAGAGCACAATCGATGAACGCAATCACACCGTGATTAATGAAGCATTTATGCACCAGACGGATGTATGGGCGTTTCAATGCACGTGCCTACAGACTGTGCCTTGGGAAACACCGATTTGCTGTGTCGGTTGGACAAGAAGTCGTGTTGATTCGCAATGGGTGAGCGGTCAGGCATGCCACATGTGTCTGAAGCGCAGTAACCGCCAGACAGACGCCATCCGCTTGCGATTCTCTTGGGAACCACATAACACGCTAATCACCTTCTAATCCGGCTGCAGAAAATTTCATTTGCTACACCTTGGGTTTGTTTTAAAAACTACCTTTCCGACCATATCACACCCAATCTTGATAGCCAGCTTTTTTGTCAAATTCAAAGATAAAATAATTAAAGTTTTTCAAGTTGAAGTTAGGATGGTTGCATGTACAGTCTCTGCGATCTTTGCTTGAACCAGAACGGTAATTTTCTACATAATCGGAATTAAATTAAGACACGACTGCATAATCTTCAAGTCAAAATCAGTAAATAAGGTGTGGAGTAGCATCAGGTTGGCATAAAATGCCATTCATATTAGGAGGTGAAGTGGGTGGATGCCGTGGCGGAAGAGACAGACGTTTGTAGACGTTCGTTGTCCTTTCGAAGAAGGTTGAGTTGCTGGAACATGAGGGTCATCTGGTCTCGCAGCTGATCCACTTGATGCGCCGATGCGAGAGCCTGGAGTTGGACGTCGGTGAGCTTCGCCTCGCGGTCTGCCAACTCCTTCCGCAGGCCCTCTACCTCCGCCTCTAGGGAACAGCACCGCGAATAGGAGTCACAGCAGGAGTTTGATTGCGTACTAAAGATTAAACAGCAGTAAAATTAGTCTAATTAAATGTATTGGTTACAATGATGACAGGAATCACCAAAGGTCACGTGATTATATTACTTTGCATTAGCGTTTTACGGTGTGTTATGTTAACCAAGGAAATTCGCTTTAACACAACGTTCATAAGTATTCCAGGTCACTTGATGACATTCGCCGGATGCGTCAACATGAAAACGAAGGGACAAATCGAACAGGACGAAGTGGTCGTTTGTCTATGCACTGTCCACAAAGTAAATAGCAATGAATTAAAAAAATCGACGAATTATTTTGATAAGCATTTGGTAGTGGAAGTTACACATCAGCGAATGGGGAAACAGCAATGGTGACACAGGGTCAAGTGATCGATGCAGATAAGTGACTCGCAAATGCTCCGAGCACAAATCACCGTGGTTTACAACTCAAAAATTGTCCTCGGTATATGTCAGTTGCGGTTGATTCGTGCGACCACTGAGCTACACCAGAGGTGGCTGTGTTTGTGTGGTTCTTGCCATCATGATTCCACCAATTCCACTTCTTAATTTACAAATGCCCTGTGTTAACGCTTCTGTGTTTTTTTCTCTAATTTGGCAACACGTTCAAAAGTGAGGTGGTGGAGGTGGTGGTGTTATTCGCGAAGAGACCCTCAGCGGAACTTGCCTGTTGACGGGGCGCGGTGCCTGGTGCTCCGGTGACCTGCCGACGTCGCCTGAAACGGAGGAGGCGCGAACAAAGTTCTTGCGTAGACCTACAAAGGCATGCACGCATTTGCATGTTATTGGGCCTTGGCAGCATGACTTGGGCCTTTGAAGGCTGAATATCAAGGTTGAGACTAAGTGTTGTTGGATTTAAAAGGCCTTTTGCAACAAAAAGACAACAGACAAGGAGGAAGAGTTGACTACATTAGACAGCAGCTGTTGCGCTGCGCCTGGATGACAGTGTGGCGCCAACAGACCATAATGTAAATTGCAATTTCCCTGTAGCGCCTTAAGTCGTAAGTTTGACCAAAAAATAGGCTTTCACAAAGCTTCGTACGCAAATTCCATCGTCTAAATAGGTTCAACAAAACCACATACACACGTACTCTAGAAGGGATAATCTACGCTTCCACATTGGGGTGCCTTCATCACGCATGATTACTAGAACTCTGCAAAAGCCTGATTGTGGTTGCTGTAAAAATGTAGAAATGTTGTTTGTTGCAATTTCTGAAGGAAACGCCAAATTAGACAGTCACAGGTCTAGCCGCCTGGATGCAATCAAAGGAACAGACTGAGTAGTGAAAGCATTCCCTTCAAGTGCATCCTCGGGGGCTAAATAACTCATTGACACAGGTGAAGTTTACTTTTAAATGCTATCCTGCATACGATTGGGCATGAATTTAAAAAAAAACTTTTTCGAATAAGAATGTCACTTTAATGGCAGAGCAATCATGCAGTTGATACTGGTGCAAACTAATGTTGCGCGTCGACGATTCCGTGTTCATAACACGAGAGCAAATAATGGAAAATCAGTGCCCTTCAAAGAAAAAGCAGCATCAGCAGCAGCAATTATTTTTAAATGTCTAGAATTTAATGCAACAAGCAAAAGCTTATTGCAGGTACGTATGCTATAATATATACCGATTATCAGCTAAGAACCCCAGTAAAATCAGATCTCATTGGCGTCTAAGCCGTATTAAAACAAACCACCGGCGGTAGAATCGAGCCTTAATCATTTTTTTTAATTTAAAGAGAATTTCTGGAGGTGGCATTGCATTTCTTCTTGGCACGGAATTTTAAGTGGTTGAATTTGGTTTATTTTAAGTGCTCAGTGCCACATTGATGCAGGCGAGTCTGAAATTATGTCAATAAGTGTTACAAACAACTGGCAAAAGACATTCAAAAATAACTTAGCACTTGCGAATTGAAAAAAAAAACCTGTATGGAACTGGTGCTTCCTGAGGTGAAAAATGAACTAAGGAACTCTGAGTTACCGTGAACAACACCATCTACAGATCCACAGGGTCTTGAAAGCTTCGTGACTTTCGAAAAGACGCCTTTCGGAAATGAAGGTTTGAGTGGGAAAAAGGCCAAGCCTACTTTGTAAGCTTAGAAAAAAACAATAGTTAATTAATTCAAATTCTGAAACAGGACCTACGCAAACTGAATTCGGAAGGCTGATAGTGTTTTTCTACTGATCTGAAAACATGATTTAAAATACTGAATTAGAAGCTGTTATGAAACTGTAGTGAGATCAGAAATATTTGTTTGTGGTTACTGCGATCTGTGGAAACATTTGAAACAGAAAACTAGGATTAGACACTTCAGTCCTGTGCTTGGTGTCATTTCAACAGTGCGGATCTGAATGACGTCATGAGATCCATGAGTTGTGTAGTTACCCAGGAATGTACCTATTGACTCAAAGGCAACTTAGAAGACTTCATGCAGCCAATCAGAATTGAGGTAACATACAGTTAATGTTAGAAAGTTTTTATAAAAATAATGAAACGTTAAAGCTTCTCTACTTTTAGTATCGTATTGTGCATCATTTGACCACTTACAGTAGTCATTACCCATTTTAAAAAAAGGACAGGCTGTCAGCAAAGATTACTCACGTGACTTTAGTCGTTAACCGTCTTCAATAAGATGTGGATTAATGCTAAAATTACCCTATTTGTGGCATTAGGTTCCCAACACAAAGTTATTTTCACTTTACGATTGAAATACAACGTTTTTTGTGGATAATGTGCACTTTAATGCTTTTTTACGACAGCTACTGAAATTTCAAATCGCAAGCAAACTAAACACTGCAATTTAAAGAAATTCAGATTTTAGGTTATCTTTAACCTCGTATTTATTTCTGGTCAATAAAAGAGAGGAAAGCCAGGGATTGAGTCGGTAGAAAACGTTTCATGGTGACAGCAGCAATCCCTGTCCCGGATCCAAGATGCACCGGCCGCCTGACCCTTTGATCCTGATTTTCATGGATTTCTAACACCAAGGTAACCAGTAGGCTGACGCCGCTGCCACGCAGAGAACGGTGCCAGGTCAAGCTGTAAACTGCTAATAACGTTTGTGTACTTTTACACGCTTCTGGTTACTTTGGCGACGTGCGATACCTTAACTTGCAGTTGCGCGATACCCTGAGGCATTTTTACTGAGGTATTCGCAAAACTACCCATTTCAAGGAATCAGACAGAAGCAAACACGTGCCTTTTTAAAATCGCCGCCATAGCCCTCTAGTTGCAGGAGGTCTTGGAAGCGGAAGCGAGCTTTGCATTTACACAGCATAAAAGCATAAAAATGTTTATCTAAAGAAAAAAGAACGGATATGCTAATAAGTATGATGGAGAAGTTATAACTATTAAATTAATCACAGAAAACTAAAGAAAAAATCCTGGTAAACTAAAAGTTACAGTGGACAGAGTAATTATTTTACTTGGATTTGGTCAGACACTCCTATCCTCAATCACTGATAAAGCCAGCAAACTTTTCCGATATATTCAATCGAGGTATTGTCAAGTGAAGAAATCAGATTGGACAAAGGAATAGCTAGTTAAGGTGAAATTTGTTCTGGGATTTTTTTTAATTAAGCAATTTTCCAAACAAAATAACCAGAATAAGGTGGACTGGTTTATTCTACTTAAGCAACTTCTTGCGGTTCGCCTTGATTCACACTGGTTAATCTGGTCACTTCAGCCTCCGGCACGGGGTCACCCTTTTCGCAGCATGTCGCCAGCTGCGCGAATCCTCAACTCCCCCCTCATTGGCACGAAAGTCAATCGTAGATTATCATTACACCTAGGTCTCGATGTTAGCTCATCTATGATACACATCTGAAGTATAAATGCACACGCGCAAATGCCACCCACGACACAACGACACTAACGTGGTTGAGCTCTGAAGTAAACGGTTGTGTTCACGTCCTCTCTGGTCTTCTTCTTCATCGCGGGCATCAGGGAAGCGTAATCTGGCCAGAGCCAACTCAGTGGCCCCAGCGTGGTTCAAGACCACATGATGGGGCTAGAAGCCTATCCCATGCTTTGTGTTTAATCAATAAATTTTTACATTGCTTTTTGCCATTTGAGTACTCATGCGAAAAATCACTTCACAGCGAGAAAGACATACTCGGCGCCTTCTGAACCCTGGCCATGTCACAAGTACAATCGCTTAATTAACACTCTAAATGGATGTTATTTAGGGGCTACAAGAAAATTTGGTTGAGACATCAACCTGAAACAGGAATTTGCATTTTTGCAATTTAGTCGATGGTGGACGTTTTTACTGCATTGAACACGAACCGCGATTAATTTGGACTGTAATTTATCCACTGGCTTCTTTAATTGTATGCAGTAAGGGGAAATTCGTTCTTCTTCTGATTTCCGAATAAAACCAACTGTTGTCTGATTGCCAGCGTTTGCCTTGGAGCAGGATGGATTTTTGTTGTAACGTGCATTGATGGGAACCATTAGTAGGCAATTTAAAAAAAAAAAACAAGATAAACGTATAAATTTAGTCTTATAGCAACCCAAAACATGAAGGGCATTCAGTGGACAGGTCGCTCTGAAACATCTAAGCTGGCGACTGAACGAAGGGAGGTAACTAAAGTCAACCAGCATCAGGTTGCCAGCGTTTTCGCCGCCCCAACTTCCAGCTCCGCCTATTAAGGATAATGAGAATTCAGCTGGGAAGTCGGTTCTTCAAATAGAACCCTGGTTTCTGACTCACCTGTGCGGTGGCAGTTGCCGTATAATTACCACGGTAATTTTGGCCAGGTGTTAAATCGAAATGTAATAGACAACAGTTGGCGTTTCCTTGCGGAGGGATTTTAGCAAAACCGTTGCAAATAACAAGATGAATGAGGTGGAAATTACACGGCTGAAATTACCAAGTTATTTTCAAGAAAGCGCTGCCGTTGGACTAATAGTGATCAGACATGGATAAGTTGGCGATGGGAAAATAGTAAATGCGTGGAATGGCTAAAACACAGGGAGGCCAAAATATGCGCCTACAATGCTGTTAGGCCACAGGTACGGTTCAAAGGTGGGACACGTCGGACATGTGATGCCTTGCGATGAAGGCATTGTTAAGTGCAATGGGTGGGGGCTGTGACTCTGGACGGCCAACGGAGTCTCAGCCAATAAAAAGTGACTGGGGGCCCAAGGACGTCTGAAATGGAACAGACGAGCATCGGCACTGTTAATGCATAACAAGGCAAAGTACAGTCGTAGACACTGAAGGAAGGCGCAGGAGAGTTGATTATTTAAATGCAAACACTTGGCCAACATCAGACCTAATTTGGGAAGGACTAAATTCTATTTTGGCTCAAAGACATCGAGTTGTCCACGAAGATGCACTGAATGAGAATGAAACGATGTTTAAGTACAGTAAACTGAGTTTTAAACACTCCTTGAGTCCGATCAGTTTTCACTGATGTGTTTGGCTCGTTAGTCTGAGGGACCGAATCAGCACGTTGCTGTGCCTTCCATGCTGCGCCAAACACGACATGCGAACGAAAAAAAGCCACTTGTTCGTTTGTATGAGGAGGCCCACTAAAACTCGGACTGGGATTATTTCCGAAATCGCGTTTTTGTATGACATTATGAAGGCCTTGTCCAATGCTGGGTTTAAGCTGGTTGCAAAGGGGACGTTCATTTAGAAAAGGACATTGAAGTTGCTTAATGAAGTCACCAAAAGTTCTCTTCAGAAAACTGCCTTCTTCGAGAGACTGCACTCAGACTTACGATGAGACGGTCGATGCTCTGGCGTGTTCCAAGCAGATATCGGGGGTGGAGGCAGCTTGCTTTGGCTTCCATAATGGCTGTCGCCTTGGTTAGTGTCGCCTGTCAGCGATGACTGGGATCCACGCCTTCGAAAAGCTCTATCGAATGAACTTCGCAGCTAAAAAGAAGTTGTAACATCAGTGCACGGTGGCTCTGGTAAGATAAGGGACACGGTGTCACCAGTGGTCCATGAAACAAGCATCTGACTTCTACTCCTTCAACCAGCGACAACTTGTCCGATTATTACTCAGAAGCATTCAGTCATCGGTTACTTCAACAGGTGATCAAGATGGCTTACTTCTCTTTAAAGATCAAGAAAGCACATGAGAGACGAATAGAAGTGTTGAATTAGCTCAAATTGAAGGGTCATTATTGAATGGTAATGGACTAGAAAGATGGGCTCAAACGTTCTTCACCAATTAGATAGAGGTCGCGCTTTGCCAAGGTGGTATTAGCAGCATTGGCTTGCATTAAATTCACGTAAGCAATGCAGGGGTCATCAAAAATACTTCTTGCAGTAGAAAAGCATGCTATTCTATATTTAAGGCTCATTCCATTTTTAAGTCTGCACATTTAAGTTACTAATCTTTCAACATTTCTTAACGAGTTAGAAGGCAATGGAGGAGAAAAACTATTTACCTTACAGCATTAAGGAAAACACGCAGATATTATGACCTTGTAAAATGTAGTGCAAGATCCAAAAAGCATATCGCAGTGCGTGCGGCAGTCACTTCTAATGCAAAATGCCAGTTAACAGTTACATGCACCAAAAAAAGATGTAATTTGGAATACTGGACAAAGCGAAATTGCAGAAAGGGCCGTGCACGAAGTCAACATACCCAGCCGCCTTTTCGGGTCGCAGACCTTGGGACTGCGGGAATCGCGCTGCCGTCGTTGTGCTTCGAGGCGGGGTTGCGCAGTCCCGACTCGGCCCCTTCGTCGCGCAAAGAAGGGGAAGTCACGGAGGCGGTGATGCCCTCTTGACACATGGATTCGATTATTTGCCGAAGCTCTCGCAATTCCGAATCCTAATTCAAGTAAACAGAAATTCAAACCAGGCCCTCCTGCATCCATGCGCGGTAAGCATGCCATTTGGAGCAATTCAGTTGAAGTGGTAATTAATAAAGTCTGCAGTACAGTCACGGCAAATTTTACGGTGATCCTTTCATTTTCAGCGCAATCACGCAAGCAACAATGTACAAACAACGTCTTCGGATCCCAAAATGAGACCAAACAATAATAGACTACTTACAGCAAAGAATTTAGTTCACATTGAGCTAATGTGGCCTCTTTTATTTTTGTCAGCTTAATCGAACTTCTGATTTGAGGGTGGAGATTTAATGTTCTATTTTAATCGATCAAATTGATAGGAACTGTCTGAAGTGACCAAGAATTAGTTACTAGTTATCTTCACTCACATCTAGTAATAGATTATTATATAACTAGTCATAAATTGTGACTCTAAAGTATGTTAAACCAACATTTTAATTGATCAATATATGTATTACTACATTTATAATCAAACCATGACAAAAAAGAAATGCTACGAAATCTTTTCTACAGGGGTTTGTTGAAATGCAGGCTAAATACATGACAACAAATAATCAAGCGGTAGATGTTATTGTAGTTGGAAAAAATTCATTACGTGGTGAAGATTTATGAAATTATTAGCAAGCCAGAAATGCAGAATTATGCCCTATTGGAGTCAAATGATTCTCCCTAGATATCGATTTTTCCTCCAATGAAGTAGTGTTCAGGTAAACCCAATTCAATCACCTATAGACGGTGTGTGGAATTAAAAATGTCCACTGCTTTCTGTGCAAATGTAAACGTTTGGTAATCTAACCAATGACTGAAGCTATCATCCAAAAGTAATGACGCTCCAAATGCTCAGCAATTAGCAAACAAAACGCAGAATGGGTGCCATCAAGTGCTGCGTCTAGACTGTGTGAACGTTACACTTATTTGGACATGCCTTTTGTAAATACTAAAATGGTCAGGAGTTCTGTAGATTTCGAAAGCCTCGTTAGTCAGCCTGGTCGAATTTTCGCGTAGCATTTTAAGGTCTCTGGAAACATCGCTTCAGTAAATGAATATTTTTTTTGTAGTTCGCTTGAACTCTCATCAGGTGAAAATTTACCCATCCCCACAATGTTACACACTTTGAGTTAAACATTACTTTTGCAAATGGGAAACACTGTAACCATATTTATCCGGGTGTATCCCTTAGTTTGTGAAATATTGATTGGCAAAAAACATGAATTACCTGCGTAAGTAAAGCTGTTCGTTTTGGTCTAATTTTAACGGGAATTTTATGAATACGAAACCCGTCATTTGTCCTGGAGACTAAACTGTCTTAAACGCATGCAGCTGACTTCATTTTGATGCGTGGACGAGTCACTAGCTACAGAGGCGGCAGTTGGGCTTGCGATAACGAAGCTATCACTTTAACCTCAAAATCTACCACCAGATCTTACGGCACTATGGAGGCAATTTTAGGTTCTTAAAATAGCTTAAACATGCATATTTGTAATGTATGACTAGTAGATTTACACTTGAGGATGGTACTGCTAAAATTAAACAGAATATAATAAAGTTGCAGGCAATTTGTAACAATATTTGTGGTAATGAGAATCTAACTGAGCTCATGACGGTGAAACCCTATTAAAACCGGCAAAATTACGACGGGTGTCTGAGCATTCGAGCAGCAGACTTTCCCAATCAGCTACATTTTGTTGGGTGAAAATAAATTTGAGTGGTAATCCAGAAGTCGCACCAGGAAGGACTCAGGAGCATTTACGTCTGCCCTGATAAGACACGTTCCCGAGAGATGAAAATATATATTAACGCGAACGCATAATACATCACAGTCACATTGGCAAACATGACTAAGCCCCTAACCCACGCCGGCTAACATTTAGCCGTAGGTAAAGAAGTTAGCCTGATTACATTTCCCGGCCAGCACCAGTGTGTGCCAAAATCTGGAAACGAGCTTGCTGGCATTTCCGTGTGCGGCCTCATCGAAGAATCTTGGAAGGCTCTGCGCAACCGCTTATGCAGACACGCCTCCAGAGATGCGAGATCAGTTATTTGAGTATTATTTAACCGCTTTTGTATTTAGGATGGGAACCAAACCGATGAGCGCATATTACGGTTGCCGTTAGAGAATAAAAGTCACAAATTTAAGTCAATCAATTGGAGAAAAGTGCTAATTGAGTGCAAAGGTATATTGGGTTTTGTAGCACCCTGGATGGGGAGAGTTTGCACATCGCCTGGGCGAGCAGCACTCTTATATGAGATGTTTGGAATGGAAGTTGACGAATTTCCTGTTTTAGCGAAGGGCGAATCACTTTCAAGTTCACTGACTTGATTTCTGTTTAACGTTTCACGTTCCGTCAGCTGGTAATCCCTTTTAACTCCCTCGATATGAGTTACGCATTGCATTTGTCAAAGTACAGACACACATCGCTGCTCAAAAGGAAGGTTCTAGTTGTCTGACTAACTGCTGTGCCGGCCTCACTGTACCCTTCTTTCACTAAATTCTTTGTTCTCGGGTTCAACTGGTGTCAACAAACAGCAGGATCCCTATGAACGGCGATGAGAGATACTTTAGGCAACCCTAGTGAAGTATACAGTGACAACACGGGTAACAACACACCTATTTATTGTGGCATAATACCAAGTAGTGCATTATCAACAAAGCAGGTGTCTTTTAAGTGGTAAGTCGTAAAATTATATTAAAACGAGTTGATGGCAAATTAATGCGCTGCACTTCATGTCATTAACAATTGCGACCTCTGGTTTGAATTGCACACACAACATCCCGAACTTTGTACTCGCCATTTAGGCTCATTTTTGCAGTAATGGTGATTAAGCCGACCATCTCACTCCTTATTGGCCCTATTTGAACTAGCGATTGAACTCAAGTTTTCAAAGACCTTTGTAAATTTGCTATGCTACAAACCAAAAATGTTATTGACGAGTTGCTTGACTTCGATTGCATCGTCCCAATTTGTTTTGCACCCAATAGGAAAAGGTTGGTGTGTAATAAAACCGGAATGTGCATTTGCATGTCCAGATTTTGTACAATAATTCGCATTTCCATGCATATATTCATTGATTTGGTCAACATCCCCGGTAGTAGACACCCCTAGGATAATTATCATGAATTTTTTTGTAATTAGACTGAATATTGCTTTTTAGTGACTACTGTAGCCTTTTACTAGTATATTTCCTCTTACGTCGTCAGTTGCATTTATGACTTTCGTAGTGGCGAATAAAGGGATTCATTAAGATGATAAAATAAGTGCGAACTGTTGCATTAATAATCACCATTTTAGTACAAGTGGTGTACAGAGGAAGACGACTGAATGAAAGGACACTCAAACCGGGATCTGGACATCTAATAATTCGACTGAGCCCATCAAAAAGGATACGAGAGGCATTTCAAATCAAGCAAAGGCACCTGTGACATTGACTTGAAGGTCACCAATGGCTATTTTTTAGGGAATTTTCAAAACGGATTTTGAAATTTCGCAAGAAATTCCTTTTTTTAGGACAGCCGAGCCATTGCCAAAACATTTTCATGATCACTGTACCCACGTTGACATTGTTTCTTAATTAGCACTCTTCAGTAAAATACAGTGTCGTTGATGCAAAATAACCGTCTTTAATAATAAACAGTGAGTTTTGACTGGTTTGGGAATGAAATAACCTCGATGTCTTCTAGAATCCTGTCAACCCCAATTACTTTAGAAGTCCCATCAAATTTTTGAAGCAAAGTTTGACTTAGAATTAGGTAGACAACGAGGGAGAATAAGGGATTCTGATACAAAAGATATCGTAAGGGTCTAGTGTGAATCTAAGGGATATTCTTGCTTTTCAAAAACATCACAGATTACCAACCACACACGTACCTCGTGCATACGTTTACCGTAAACATCTCCCCTTTACACCTGCAATGTCACACCTAATCAGGCTCGCGAAGATATCTATTAAAGCGATTTGATTTATCATAATGGAAGTAACACCAGCCTTTTATCCATGGGAAAATTCTCAGTCTTTAAGTACATAAAGCATCTTTACGTATTTCGCAGGTGCATGAAATGACCTACAAATGCATTTGCTTCCATTCGGTGATGTGCCAGTTTAAGTCAACATATCGATGTAACAGCGCCTCCTAGCGATTAACACCTGACTGGGGTTTTCGACTTGATATGTGTGTGTGAAGGTGTAAATGATGTATAAATTAAAGAAAAATGGTAAAAAAGAGAAGAACATCAAGCTACTGGATGTGTAAGTGTCATGCAATAAAACAGATGCAAGTTTATGGACTGAAAATACTTATTTTTTTGTGAATTTAGAGGAAAAATTGCTTGCATGCGTAGGGATTGGTTTGACTCACTTTTTCCGCAGCCGAAACGGTGAGGCTTTGAAGGCGTTGCGCCATGTCGGCAAGGCTCTGCTCGAAGTTGGACACGACACAGGCCTAGAGTGGAGAAAAAGTTAGTGCGAGTAATTAGATGGATTGGTTGCTGCTAAATATGTAGCGTTAGTGTCGTTTAATATTGGTTCAAATTTTCTAATAAAATGCCCTAATTAATTCCATGGCAATTGCGCGAAAGAAATGAGTTGATTCATATTAAACAAACCTAGTGAAATTGGCTTTATTATTAAAAAAGGAGGAAGGTAAACGGCAGGATACATTGTACGCAGGTGAGAAAGTGAGTTATGATTTGGCTAACTGTGATGGGTTTTGCTGGGCGTACCTTGTAACCCATTTTAACAACATCAGACCCTGTTAGAGGGGAAAAATTCGAGGTGTATTCTTGGTGTGGTGATTTGCATTAACCGATGCAGTGCTGCCATTACTTATCCACGCAAAACATCAGGACAAGGTAGGTGGTGCATAAAACGTGACAAAAGAGAGCAAAAAAGCTGCTAAACTTGCACTTATGTACTCGTTTTGTGAGTCTTGCTAGTGAGTTAACAAAAAACACACAAAAAACATTCTTAGTGTTGAAACAGATTCGCAACATTTCAATTTCGGAAAAGAAGTGACGCATATCATCCAAAAGAGAAAGAAGTTCACTAGTGCAAAAGAGAAATCCCTACAAGGTAGTTTTCCTGAAACAAATCATTTGACAATTTAAAAAAAACAAGGTCAACTAGGGAAGCAGAGAGAAGCTTTTTGAATGCTAGTTAATTATGTCACAACTGTGTAGAATAGGAACATTGTGAGTGGACTTGGAAACTCGCAGCATGATTCAATATGTACTTCAGAATTTCGCGTTTCAGGTACACATGACTTCAGTATCTTGCGATTCAAGCAAACGAAAACGATAAAAAACGTTCTCTAATCACTAAAAGCGACAATTTTGTACTAATTTAACACGGAAATGAAGTCAAGTCGAAGCAATCTCAAAGACGCACACAGATAATGTGACATCCAATTGCTTCACGTTTAGATTAAATGTCTTGAAAAACGAATTCACTGCCAAGTAGGGAAGAGGGCCAGCAACAAAACCCCAAAGTGAAGTGTCGCACTCGTGCACAATCGTTTGGAGAAAGATCGGCATATAGGAATTGACGCCGTTGTCAGGTAGGGTGGCAGATGGTGTGTTTCAGATCAGGTTATTCCTAACACAACTGGCACACAGATTAGGCCAGTTTGATAAATGCCTAAATTGCGGGGTAGGTACCCATTCTGTCAGATAGTAAACATATCTGGTTACCTTGTCGAAGACTGGAACAAATCAAGCAGACGCCTGTTCAAATAACAAACAACAACGCCAAATATAAGACAAGTTTTGTTTACCTAAAGTGTACCACTCAAAACAAGTTTGGCAAAAAAAATTAAATTAAATTTAGCAGGTTTATGTACCAGTAAAGGCATAATGTTGGATCCAGATAAAGCAAGTTAACATGTAGATTTTACTTAAACAATTACTGGATTCCCTGTTACCCTCGGAAAAAAGGCTTCAGAGCAAATGCCAGGAGTCGTCGAGTCGGTTTATGGCATGTTGGCTAAGCCTTCTCGAGAGTTCTGATGTCAGCCTAGGTAGCTTCTAAATTAATCTAACTTAGCCACCTGCTTACTTTATCTCGTTCATAATAAGTTTGTGCGAGTAAGAATTTCAGAACTGATTAAAACTTATGGATTTATGCACAAAGACTTAAAATGATAAATGATAAATGCTCTTTAAGGTCTAATTCATGTTTGTGAGTTGCAAGGAAAGGTTCCACTTTTATTTTTTAATGGAATTCGCATTTTAGATGTGGCATGCAGAAAAATGGTGTGTCATTTATGTTGAAATTGGCGTTAATCTCGTGGTAATAAAAAAAGCACAGGTAATGTCAATTCAAAAGTTTGGAGATTTTGAGGGGGTTTACGTCACAAGCACAGTCAGTGAAGCAGACTTCCTTTACTCTATACTGGGGTAGTTAACAACAGTTGAGATGGTTGGACAACTTGGCACAAATTGGCTACAAAATGGTGCCGAAATAAGGAAACTTGTGACTGCCGAACCGATTGAACACGTGTTATCTTGCATTAGCAGTAATACAAGGACATCTCAAGTGCATGAACAGCGCATCAACTGTGCGAAACGAAGGCTCCAATCCAAAACATTTCACAGGTCCTGCTTAAGTGCGCAATGAATGCAAAACGAGGAGGCAACGAAAGCCTATGTTAGGGCAATATTTCCTGAGAAATATCAACTGCTTTAATACCATCAATTTGTATTGTAGATAAAGTATCGTAAAACAAAACACTGATGTGTAGACAGAGTGTTTACCATTTCCAGAGACAAAATTAAGTCCGAATTAAGTTTTGTCTTTAAAAAAACCACAAATGCCCCCTGGTGCGGGACTGTACTTCGCAATCTGAAATTCTTACGCACACTATTCAGAAACCAGATCTGCATTCGGAAAACGTTCCATAACACAACAGAAGAGATCTAAGGCAGTCAATATCCAACAGGGATTAGTAAGACTAAAATGGTTACACCACTTCACAGATTTACAGCGGTTGCTCATTTGACACGTTGTTCATTATTTTTGATATCGAATTTGGGCATGTAGGAATTGAGAAAATTAAGTACGAGCTTATTTAAACAGTTAAACGTAAAGATGATTAGTATATGAATCGTCGGTAGCTCTCTATTAATCAAACAATAATCAACAGAACACTGATAAGGTTAAATTCAAAATAAAAACCACAAATAGAGCAGAATTTAAAGGCAGTCCAAAACAGGACGCTAGAAAATATTGATTTCTGATGAGAACAATTAACCAAAGAAAAATATCGTTATCATATTGCCCAGACAAGCAGGACTACAATTATGACGTGATCAATTTTCACCTTAACGCATTAACAGCCACCTCAACAAAAGACTCAATGCTAATATCTTCGCAGAGGCCATGATACCAACTTATTTTAGTTCTCAAAAATACCGAATAGATGCGTGTTTAAATATACTTGAAACAAGAGGAACAAGGAGAACACAGCAGATAAATATTTTCCGCACAGTCACACACATGTTTCATTCTAAAATCACTGCTTCATGTTGGTACGAAAAAAGATCAAATAATGTTCAATTGACGATTATCCGCATGAAGCACGAATAAGCAAGATCATGATCGGTTTGTGCTGTGATGCTGCACACATGCATGGATGGCAAGCTGCAATTATCTAGCCAAAATCTTGCCATTAATCTCGTGCGTGCAAT
>UXSR01005551.1:43675-58280 GCA_900604375.1 Mesocestoides corti
GTTAGGCCGAATTGGGGGGCGGGCGGGTGGGTTGAGTTAGCAGTGGGCGACTGGGAGGACGCCAGCATCAACAGTGGGGCAGGTTGGTGCTTGCCTGAAGCGCCATCCACCGCACTCTCCCTTGGTCGGCTGATGTCCAGGCACATCGAAAGTGACCATCTGCAGAGGGCGCGTGTGTGGGAAATATCCCGTGAATTTAAAGGACTTTAGCTAAATCTTTAGGGCTGACTCCAATGGGATTGTAATCACTCCTAATGGTAGCGCAGGTTTGATGCTATTATACACTCGGCAGCCAGGCTCTCTTTTCAAATCAGGTGTAAATCCGTTACCAATAAACACTAGTGTTCCAAGATTATACCACGTGAATGTTAAAAAGACTTTAAACATTATCGAAGAAATTGGCAATCGTGATCCCCTTGCTCTAATTCCACGTAACTAGGATAGTTTGCGTCTTTACTGCCTGCGTACTTGACTTTGACTTCACTTATTACTGAATAAGGTAAATGAAGGCAGCATCCGTAAAGCCTACCTTTATCACCATTACGCGGCATGTCCTAAGTCAGTCACAGTTTCTGTCCCTCAAATCTGGCTGGTTTTTGAGTGTGTGTTTTCCTATTTTAATTAGTTACTGGTCAATTTTCATCGTTGATAAACCTATACCCTTGTGCTAGTCGCATAGAGCACGCATGGAGTGTATCAAGGTTGTTTTAGTGCATCTGAATATGACTAAATATCTCCTTAAGCCCTATTTACACCTACGTAGGTTGGTTGTTGAAGCCATTTTTTGAATGTGTTGGACAAAGTAGGTAGTTTGGCGCTTTTTAGTCAAACGAGAACTTTACAAAACAAACGTCTGGATGGCCAAATGGATAAAGTTGTGTGGTGACCAGCAAGCCAGCAAAGTTAGCAGTCGTGAGCGGACGCAGTTTGCACGTTCGAGCGAACACAAATCAATCGATTTTTTTTTCGTGAAGGCACTGTTGTGGTCAGACGGCCACCGCGCGTGAACGCTGAGTGTATGCCTGCCCAACTCTATCAATGACTCACCCCTTTGTTATTGGCTCTTGTTAGCGGTCGCCTGTTACGCTCTCGTATTGATACGATTTTATTCGACTTGACTTGACTGGCGTGACGCGAATGAACGGTCGCGTTCCCTTTTGATTCTGCCTTATCTTTTCTTGGATTGTGACCGGCTGTTATCTATAGGGTTTTGTGGTAGTGCTAATTTAGGCCCCCACTGTGGGTAGTGAGGGTGAGACGTGCAGAGGGGTACGTGAGCAGGCGGTCCCACTTGGCTGACGAGCACTCCGTGAAAAATGGCGCAGTGAGTTGAGAATACGGCGACAGAGCGGATGAACGTGAATTGACACGATTCACTACAGAGCGTTCTTGTTAAATCAAATGTCATATAAATCGTATTTTGCAGTGTTTTATCGAGACTGACTGCAAGCCGTTAATGAGCTGTTGTCTACGCTCATTTGTACATGTAGCAAAACACATATGATGTTTGCAAAGTCCTTGTTTGGTGAATTGTGTAGTTCATTTCAATGCTAAATGGTCACCAATTATAAGGACTTTGTTTCATTGGCTCTTGGTCTCAAGCGGTTTGTGGACAAAAATGTTTCAATTCACAGCTTAACACCATTGTAAGTGTTCACGCTTTGTAGTGGGAGGTACTAATTTATTTAAATTTCCTTAAGAAAAAGGAATTCAGTAATCGTTAAACCCTGAAATCAACAGGGACGGGACCGCCGAAATGCCAGCGGTATTAATTTCCTTGCCCTAACAATTTCCAGATACATTCGTTATTGTTTTGGCACAGGTTTTTCTTGTCCCCTATTAAAACATCATGCTTTTTGGTTGACTACTGTCGTCTAGCTGTTTTGCTTGAGTCATCTTTTACAGTAATTTTACCTTAACACAATCGATTCCTCAAAATATCTTCATCTAAATCCTCTTGTTAAGACCTAGAATTCATCCATTCGATGGCCCCGTTACCTTGTTTTTATTGCCATTCGTTACCTTCTGGTCGCGTTTTACTGTTTCGGCGAATGTAGCACCTTGCACTTTATATCCAACGCCCACAATTTTTTGTTTAACAACTCATGCACTTCATTGATGGACTAATTAGTTAGCACATTCCTGATCCACCGAAATTCGCCCCGACTAAAACGCTTCGAGCACAAAATATTAATGCAGCCGTCTTGAGAAGCATGATTGTCTTTGGACAAAATGTAACAGGTAACGTGCCAGGGGCTGTTACCCAATATTTTCCATGTCTCCGGTCGAACTAAATTTATATCTACTGTGGCGGATAAATTTAGCTACCTAACTATGCCAATTTTCGAATGCGTAAGTGGCGGAGAACCCAAGAATTGCGGTGTTTTGCAGGTTCCCCCCAAGATTAATTTAACTGAGTTCAATAGGGACTGTGGAAGACAGCATTGGTGTTGATTGGCACACGTGCTCGCTGGCATTAAGGCGTCATTCTGCCGAAAATGGCAACAGAGGACGGCAATGGGAAGACGGCAATGCGGTTTTGCGCGGCTTCTCAAGTGAATCCAGTCCAGGGCCTCTTGAGTGTGCGTTACTCGCGGAGGTGTGAGAGCTTCCTCACTTTGTCGTTTAGTGAGCAACCAGATGGAAGATGCGAACAGGAGGCCCGAGGTGCTTATAGACATGAGACGATTAGTGCTGAGCCACAAAGGCCAACCTCTGTGAAGGCATTGGGAAACAAGTTGTGGGACACACAAGCTTTAGAAATATGCACCGATGGGCACAAGAAAAAGTGAATTGAAAAGCTTACTAATTGTGCGCTGCTCAAGAGACATCGCCTTACTAAACAGCAGTGCCACAGACTACACATTTAAGAAATTTACCCTTTAGTGTCAAACCCACCGACACTGGTAAAATGGGCAAGACATTGGATACTCAGTCAATAATAACTACAATGTGACTAAAATCTTGTACAGCATAATATTTCCCTTCGTGTGATCTTTTAGTCGATGTCACAGCTACATTTTGTTATTTCTTTCCTCGAAGCACTTTATGTTTGTAATGTTTGTGGGAAGTCAATGAATCAACACGCCGGAGTGTTTCCATAGAGTGGATTTGGGTGGGATTACACTTGATGCTTATTGCAGGTTCCCGTCCTCCATTCCCCGTCTCATTCGACACCGGTGACAAGCGGTGCGTGTGGGCCGCTTTTCATAAAGCCCTACCTCCAGCTGCCTCCACCGACCGACCGCGGTCACATCGGCTATCCGGCCATCACAGTCGACTCGGCGGTGTCCCGCCAACTGATTCACGCGTCCTCCCCAGGCCCCACCCCCACTGTCTCCTACGCCAATGCAGTCCTGCGTTTGCGCAGGCCTCCTCCTTCGGCTTCCTCTCACCCTGGATCCGTCAACTCATTGGCGTCGTTGTCTGGAGCAGCTCAGGTGTAAGTTGACCGCGTACATGAATGCACGTTTTTGCAGCTTAATGCGACTTTTGGTCCAACACAAGACGTCAGCTGTGTACAAACATTCGCTTACCATCTGCACCAGTAGCTCCTTGAACGTGCGCCTAACAGCCCTGTGTTGAGGTTAATCAATTTGTGCCTGAACAAACACCTTTTTTTCCGGATGATGTATCCACAGGCCAAACTCGCGTGGTCTTTGCCAGGGGGCAGATTGATTTTGCTATGCGACGCCATTTCAGTTAATGAACACCACAGCTACCACAGGGGTTTGCTATATTGGGCTTAAATTACTGCGATATCTCGGGGGCATTGACTAACATGGCAAAAACTGGCATTTACATTTGGTCATGGCACAAAACCACAAGATTTGACAGTGACGACAAGTGCAAATGAGTGCCCAGTCAGACGGATAGCGCCTTTAGAGGTGGTGGGATTTGCGCTATGGTGAAGCACTTGAGTTTCAAACGGTGCCCCTAAGAGGCTGTGATGCAGTAGGACGTGTCTTTTTTAATTTATCGGGTCGTCTGTGTTGAATTACAACTGGAGCTAAGTAGGCACACCCGTCGCTAAATAGGTCAGCAAGTAAAAGTCGATAGATAGGGCGCTTAACTGAAGTCAACCAGTAGAGTGTCAACGAAAAAATTGCTAATGGGCAGTGCACCATATCACCTTACAAATGCACCTAATGTAGGAATGACACTGTGACCGTATTAAGTGCGTCTAAGTCATTAATGCACTGTCAGCACGGTGGGCACCTAACTACTATGGCACTTCTGAGTTGTTTGCAAATGTCAGCCCTAGTGAAGAACATGGGTTCTTTGCTCTCAGATTTAGCCAGATCCGTTATCCTGACATTAGACGTCGCTGTTCACGGTTGAATGCTGCGGATGCAACACATGGCATTTGATTCAGCACATAAAATTGAGGAAATGCATTTTTCTAAATGGAGACTTTTCTCGTTTAAGCAGAAATAGTTTAACGGATTTTGCATCGACTACGGTGTAGCTGCGTACACTTCGGGCAGATTAGAAATTTCCAAAAAAACGCCTTTCTTTAGCCCGGCAGTAAGTCCTCCCGGGATCGTCAGCGATCAAGGCCTTTTGGGTCACACTGATGATCGAAAGCAAAAAATGTCCGTACACATTTTTGGCATATTATACGGAATTTTGACAACAAATGTAAGCTGGCGTTAGCTACTCAATGATAGTTGGGTTATAAACTACCTGCAGTTAGTTCATCCAATTAGAGGTGGTTGCTAGTGTTTAAATAACCCGTAAAATTAATTACAGAATGTGCGATGGTCTGTTGTTTTTACTTCAAATGATACCTTGATTTCTTTGCCACTTGCCTTACTTTAAATCAATTATCTGAAGTCAACACTTTGCTTTTTAAACACCCTTCAGCGGTTTACTTTGTATTTTAAATAATGCACAAAGACAGTGCTGCGACATTGGCATGTGGTCCTGTACCGCGCGTGAGAAGACCGGAGTTGAAGTGACCCAGTTACTCTACTCAGATACTCGAGAAGACACGGAGGAGGCCAGAGGTGGCAGCTACACCACCGTTCACTAGACAGCTCGACCGAGTCGTTTTGTGCGCGTGCGTGCGTGAGTGCGCTCGCAGTAGTGCATGCCTAATGTGGTTATTGATCGATAGAGTGGGTGAACTGAGGTCTGCAGTGGTAGGTCTTCGATGGCTGTTTTAAGGAAGAGAGGAGTGTTACGCGAGCACCGCCGCTTACACGTGGTGGCCGGTGGCGTTAACCTCGTGGCAGTTTATTCACCACACCCTGGCGTGCAATCCGACACGCGGTGGGCCGTGACAATGCGTGGCGTCTTGCCACTGATGTCGAAACCGCACCCCCCTCCCTTCACATGCCTCGGCGACCACGTGGAATGACTTATCACTGAAAGCACTTTCACTCTGTGCTCCTGTCCAGGTGTTGCTGTGGCCTCCGGCATGTGGGGTCTTGTACCACGCCCGAGAAGACCAGAGATGGGACAGACACCACCGTTCACTCGACAGCTCGACCGAGTCGTGTTGTGTGGGTGCGTGCGTGCGCTCGCAGTAGTACATGCCTAGTGTAGTTATTGATCGATAGCGGGGGTGTACTAATTACCGCACAAATAAATGAATAGCCAGACGTGTTCAATAGTTAGCCGGGGGAAGGTACATGCACCGGGGTGTATGGGTACGGCTGAATTTGGTGGAGAGAGGGCAGAGTGTCGCAGACCACAGTAACCATATTAACCGAAGTGAATTGACACAATGCGCTGCAGGTGTGTTCTGTCAACCTATGATCCACATTCAGACCCGTTTCCGAATCGGAGTTACTGTCGTCAACCAAAACAGGACATCTTTAAAATGAATTTTTGTCTTTATTTGGAAAAAAATGTGTGTCCACAGAGTCTGTAAATTATACCGCCTCCTCGATGCTTCTTTCAATAGTTGTAGCTTCATCCGTTGTGTATTGAAAATCAACAAAAACCCCAAATTACCGATAAAGACTGATCCACTTAATTCTGAAACAAATGCACAAGCATCGACGTCGGAACACGTATTTGTGCAATGATCGCTCTTGTTTGCTTTTTCAGTCCGCCGGTATCGACACCGAAGTCAAGGGGCTCCAGCAGTGATGGACTTGCCGGTGACAGCCCACCAGCAAGTCCGACCGGGGAGATAAACCGCGCGGTGTCCCAGCTGGAGGACGTGAATCCCGGCACGTGGTCGGGCGGGGTGCCGCAGAGCCTCCCCGGGATGTCGCTGAGCCCCCCGTCTGGCGCCCCTCCCACCGCTGCCAGCCAACGCTCCTCCCTGGGACTGCACGTGGACAAGGAGGGCGCGTCGGTGAGCGCCGGCGATGCCGACAACAAGAGCATCAAGTCCGAGTGTCTGCTGCCCAAAGAACTCTGTGAGACCTTTCGCCATAACTCCTGTGTTTGCTGCCTGACGCATTTCACTGTTGAAACTGGGGTGAACTGTTCGTGAACACCCCCAGAAATTACTGTTGGCTTTTCATTAGTATATACCGGACCAATTTACTTTGATTTATTCAACTTCCTCATATGGACTTAAGAATGCATTCCCTTATCATTGTTAGACCTAAGACGACCAATCACACTAATGTCTATTTAGCTGCAAAACAGAACCCTCCTGTGAAGAACTCTTAGCAAATGACCTCTGCTGCATAAGGTTTTTAATTTGAACGAACAATTTCAGCCCGAACCGCACGGCGTCTCGGTCCGGCGGTGGCGTGCTACTCCTCGGAGTCGAGTCTGGCCACGCCCGACTCCTGGTCCTACAGCCTCCCTATTCGCCCCTTCAAGGTCGATTCTGGATCCGTTTCTAAGGTTTCGCCAATGGAGGGTGCGTGTCCCCTGCTGCATCCGCGTGCGAGAGCCGATGGAAAGGAGGAGGTGGACTCGGAACGCGTCTACGGCCCTCTGGAGTTCATCAAACTACCCTACGACCCCCCACGATCCGCAATGACAGGCGCAGATTCAAGAGATTGTGGTTAGTGAAGATGGAGGATTGGTTAGTTCGACTGGATTCGTCAGCAATAGTTATGTCTTTTTTTCCTGCTTCAGTCAAACTCTCGACGCCAAACTTCAGCAACGGAAGCATGAAGTCGTCGGTAGGTGTATGAACTTGAAAAAACCAGTGTACTAAATATTTATAAGTACTTATTTCATTTTGTTACTTGTACAGGTAAACGGCAGAACGTCCGAGGTAGGTGACGTTGGTGAACTTAGGGTCGGTTTCATGTTTTACCTGTGGCGAGGACCACTTTTAAGCCTACCAAAAATGCTCTTATCTGCACCGATTAATTTGGCCTGTTTTTTAACTAGCAAGTGGCTAAGCATTCCGATTATAATGTTCCGTTTTTTTAATCGACGATTTTCAAACCACCGGTAACCATTATCTCTCATTAGGCTGAAATTAATCTTCTTCGGCACGAACTGGAGGTCGCGAGACAAAAGGTCGCCACACTGACATCACAGCTGGAAGCCAATGTAAGCGTTGATTTAGATTGCGTTGGCAGACACTCGTTGGATAACTTCTTTGCGCGAAGATCGCTTTGTTCATTTTCTTAGTCCTTTTTTGTCATGGTGGCTGGCTTTTGTTTGTGCACCCACGTGAACACCATCTCAAACTAAAACTTTAAGTGGAACTCACCTTTTTCAATTCTGCTCTTATATCAAGCTTCGCAAGAATCAGATGTGCTATCTAGAGGTGCTTGAATTACTTGAGTGATTGATTCGTGTTATCAGAAAAAAAGTATCCTCAACAAATTGGGATGAATCAGATTGACAACGTAACTGAGGTGCTTGTGTGGGAGTAATTGGCTGTGCCCAGCTCAACCCACCTCAAGCGTTCAACACCTCGACCCACTCACCAATCAAATGCGACTGTCATTTTCGATTTTTCGATAGAGACACCAGCAGCACGCACTTGTCGTCGTCTGAAGGCTTTCTTGTATGCCGTTTCAAGGTGAACATCATGTGGATATTGCGGTTAAATTGTGAAAAGGGCTTCAATTGACACGAGAATGCCTAACGCAGACTTGACAGCTCCCAATGATTACACGAATCGTTTCCCGCAGCCGCCGACTTTCCCATAGTGCTTCTTTCTTTTCCTGTAAATTCATTTTAAGACAACAAAAAAACTGCGGTTTGGGGATGCGCGCCGACACTCCTTACCAACTTGATAAGTGCAATTTCCCACATTTTTATTGTGATCATCATTGCATGGTGTTTTTTTATGGAAATGACATTCTTTACCTTTAATTGCCGTTTTTTTCATCACTTCGCGATATCCCAAGTGAATTTTTAAAACTGCTGCCGCATTGCGTAACCAGAGCGTCCTTTGACCAAGCCTTGTCCGTTGTACCAATTACCACTACAGTCACAACAGGCACCAGGCGGACGCACAAAATCCAAATTTTTCGTAGTCGTCCATCCTTTCCTTTCACACCCACCTGCTTCTAAGCCTTTTCTAATATAAGTAGCAGTTTTTTAGCCACTTTTGTGCATCTGTCAGTGTTTGCCTCTTCTGCTATTGAAAAACGTTTCTCACAAAACAAATCTGTTTGGGGTCCAGAGGGTTTTCTTCCCTTCGTTTCCCAATTAAACATCTTTAATCCTTTGTCATGATTCAAAAAATTCATGTTATGCATCGCACTAGTTTGTTGTTGTAGTCTTACCTAAGAAAACGATTGAATCTGTGGCGTTGTGGAATTTGCCTCGTATTGAGAATTTCGAGAACACCATTTTTATGTGTTTACAACTCAGTGACGCCTAAAATTCACGATTTATTTGGACTTTGGTTAATAACTGTTTGCTTAATTTGAATTTAAATAAAACACCACGCCATCTGCGACGGAGGTGCCAGAACACGGCTTGTTGCTTGGAGTCAGCATGAGCTCGCTCTGATGGCTTTTTTGAGGACTGAATGTGTTCAGGCGTTCGTGTTTACTACCAGCACAACCGACCACCAAAGCACCACGCCGTCTGATTCAACTGGTTCACGTTCCCATGCTCCTAGTTTGACTCAGTTGCCTGTCGTGCGAATTCACCTTGACGTCTGTGTTTGTTGTTTTTTTATTCCAAACCACTTTACACACTACACGTTTGCGCTAATCCACACAAGGAGCTGCACAAACCATGTCCAGGGCAAATTGCAGAGCAAATGTGCCGAACGCACACAAAAGAATGTTACTAGCAGGCTGCGTAGGCACTTTCCTCGTGTGCTGTTTTAACCCAGGCATTATGCGCTAAAACACTGTGGAATTCTAGCCGGCACATTGAAGGTCATTGAATACTTTGGAGAAATTGAAAAAAATCGATCCTGGGTCTCTTTGTGTGACCGGTGCAAGCCATCAAGTCACGAATTCTCTCCTATCAACAACTGTCCAATTTAGCTTCACACGCCAACGTCTCACATGTTTACTCTAAAGGTAGTACACACAATTACTCTCTCATGTTACCCTTACCCTTTCCGAAACTAAGAGATCTGTTTCAAGAGTTGCAAATGTATCAATGATTATTAAAACTGTCTAGAGGTAAATTTGAAATCGTCATCCTGATTATTGTTTATACTACTCTTGTCAAGAAATCACACTAATGGCTTTTGGTGAACCGTTTAGTTGCTACCTCCTTATTTTGTGTAGAATAAAACAAAACCAAGGAGTTACCCCGATTTAACAACTTTTAACTGATTAAATTTGTAAACGTGTCCACTTGGCTTTCTCTGTCTACCACGCTAAGGCTATCCGCCGCACTAAATGGTGACACACGCATCCTGTATTACATGAATGTTTGCAGTTGTTACAAAGCAGCTTCACTTTTTCTTCCTACACTTAAGGCTTCTTTCACAAAACAACTTTCTGACTGAAGTCTGTTGATGCAACAACAGATTCCTGATCATTTACAGCAAAAAAACTTTTGTAAAACGCATTTAACTCCCATCCTTTTTTGGTTGGCATGCAAAATCTGGCAGAAATTTGTAATTTAGTTTTAAATTTTTAGTCAAGCAAATGACTGTACTATGAAATATCAGATGTTTAATTGAAAACGAATTTGTAATCCGAAACTTCCCAGTAACTTCGTTTAAATGTTTTCCAATTTGTTCCTAAATAAGCAGAAATAATCTTCAATTAATTTAAAGTGGTGTCAGTAAAAATGTGTGCTAATGTGGGTGAAGTGGTTTTAATAATTATAAAAGGGGACAGTCCGCTATGCCATTTGACAATGTGATATCCACTGTTGTCAGTAATTAAACCAAGTATGATTCGCATCAATGCTTGAAAATACTGGGTTAGAATAATTTCTACGGCATTCATCTTGAGGTAACTGGCATGACAAAAAAACCCAAATCATCTCTTATGAAAATTCGCTTTGGACATTCGAAGAAAATCTGACAATCAAGGACTCTTAGCTTGTTAAAATTGATTTAATTAAAGCCTCCTTAGAGTAATATGTCAGTGGCATCGTTGGCGATCTCGTACGCCACTGAGGAGATGGCGTCGTGGACGAAATTCATCTGTACATCTCGAAGAGGCACTTGCGCTAAAACCGAGCAAGGCCGCTCAGGCTGGCTTATGCCCCACTGGCCGAATTAAATGTTGCCTTGATAGTCCACCTTGCCTGTTTCTTTTAGAAGTAGTCGTTTTCTGTAAGTAAAATCCTGTTTTATGAAAACATCATAGTCTATTTTGTGCGATTTTTGTAAAATGTTGTTTTTACGCATTTCAAGGTTTTACTTAAGGTTTGCTAAGAGCAAACGAAGAAGTTTGGGGGCTTTACAAAATCGCCAAAGCTGTCTGATTCATTTCACATTAAAGGCTCGAACTACCAAGTCTTAGGTGGGTGAAATCTTATTCCCGTGGTCGCAGTTTTTGTGTTTGTCCCGTTTCCAATGTTGGCGGTCATGTCTAGACATGTTCGATGGTGCTAGCGATTGATTGGCACGCCGTCACATTGGCGACCGTCTTCAGACCTTCAATTGTTCATTGGCGGTGGCTTACAAACCACGAAGTTTGTGTTCCTGCACAAGTTGGTCGTATTGTCTGTCCCCTGTCCTTTCCTTGTCCCCAGGTTCTGCGGGCCCTTTACAAACTGGGCTACACTTGGTGATCAAGCCTACAAGCTGCTTTCACATTTGTATCTAATATTCCGCCTATTTTAATGTTAGTGAATATCATTTAGTTGGAATTCTTTTACGCTTCAAACAATTTGTGCTTAAAATCATCTTACTAAATTACTTTTGGTCAATCACTTTACCTAACCAGCCAACCTGTCGTAAAATGGGTGACATACCTAAGTGAGGACAAAGTTAACAATGCACAAGGATTCTGACTGTTGCCAGCAGTTCACCTATAAGTGTTATAAATTTATTCTTAAGACTGTGGTGGCATTAGAATTGTATTTTCCGAGGAGGCCTGCATCACATTTGCACCTTTTTCAACGTTTGCTACTCTGCGTTAACTTGCAGTTGTAAAGGGAGCGGAGAATAGGCAATGCAGTTTAGAGAAATCTAGATTCCTCTTGCAGGAAACCACTTAAAATGTCCTTTAAAACAAGATGGGGGCCCCGTTGGCCCAACAAGAGGTTTTCCGGGTTTAAGCTGACATTCTAGTCTCTTGAAATGAGGTGGTTAGGGATCTGTGTAGACTTAGGCCAGAACATCAGTCACTTGAATGCATTCCGATTCCATCAGCTGTTTTCCATTGCCTCTTTGCATGCGCGCATAATTACTCATCGCAAGGTGTCACGAATGGCCAATGAAATTGATCCTCGTGTGTACGTTTACACATGCACGACCGCGCACATAATCACTGGCGTTGGGCGCGTGCACACAGCACTGACATCCGCCGCATGGACCGGTTCTATCCCAACTTTTACTCCCTTCAATCGGTTCCAGCCGAACCACTGGATCCTCGGTTTAAACGCCGTTCGTGGAATGCTTTTCCCGATGCCTCGATCCTTCCCTACACACTCTACTCACAGGAGGTGCCTCAGAACCGGCAGCATCAAAGATGCTCCAGTGAAGCTCCTGCTGTAAAGCGGTCTTCGACATTCATTTCACAAGACGCTAAAAATGACATTCAGGATGATGATTTAACAACAACTAGCGTCTCTCCCATTCCACCAATCGCCGTGGTGAAGCCCACAATGGGTGGTATAGCTGGTGGCCGCATTCACCGTCCACGACCTTGTTATGGGTCCGCGTTGAGGCCTGCAGTTGACCTCCCGCCACTATGCATGCAAATAAGCACACCTGAGGTCGCTTTCTCTAGTCTTTGTCAGCAAAACATTCAACGACCCAATGGAACCCTCCCTCGACGGAGGTCCCAGCAAAATAGGCAAAGAAGGGAGGTAGTGAAACCGGCTGTTAGACACTCGGTTTTCGAATGCCCGAACGTCATTGACTATGGACCACTTCAACCATCGGTTCAGTCACAGGAGTTGACCATTCGACGAAGAGCCAGGAGGCACCCTGAGCTTGTGTCCACAGAACCGGTTAGTAGGAGAAGGCTGTTTGGCACACTCACGACTCAGTCGGTTCCTTTTACCGATGAACTCATGAGTAATGAGGACCAGTCATCGTCATTGGTGTCTGAATCGTTGCCACCTGTCTGCGTTCATTCTGAAAGACTGCGGCGGGGTAATCGTGTAAGTGTCATTGTACAGAGCTCCACTACGACATCATGGGTGGGTGTTCTGCACCCATCTCATCAAACCTGCCCTTGTTTCTAATTATTACCCACAGATATTCCACCAGCGGACCTCAATGCTTGTCTATAAATGCGAGGAACCCATTCCGACAACAAAAAAATTTTAGTTTTTTTGCTAAATGTGTCAAATTGCCTTTCAACTTTTTTACGCTAGTGTAGACAATTGTCCAGATGATTAACGCTGATAAGGAGCCAAAATTTTCTGTTAGTGCTGCTCGAATTCAGTTTAAAACAGCATTCCCTCAATGATAAAATAAGAGAAGTGTTTTGTTAGATAATTGCGACCAGGCATAAGAAATTTTAAGGCATTAAAAATAGACGCTAGCTTTTATGGTAAATAAATCATTTCGTTCGTGATCGTCGAGGAGGTCGGACGTTTTCACAGTCCAATGATTCACCTCCTGCATATTTTGTGAACATGATCCACACATAAATAGCACCCTCCCAGTTTGTTCGCAGGCATCGAGGCACCTGGTATTGTTTTACTCCATTAGTAATATATCACGGTTTATTTTTAATCGGCTCCACAGTTGTGCAAAGTTGCCACGCACTTTGGTGCAGCAGCTGTGTAGAATTGTGTTCCTCAACTGTGGGCACTATGAGCTCTCAGATTTTACCGAATCAAATCGCAGACCTGGCAACACGAAGCATTCCCAAAAGGCTTTTAGATCATGGAAGGAATTACACGGGCCTCCTTTAAACCCAACATTCAAAATTCGTTTTTTCACCTCCAGCGCTTGATTCGGATGTTGTCTAACCACAAGTCGAAACCACCAATGTTGCCATTGTAAAATTTCTAGTACCCCCTTGTAAATTGTGTTGACCAAAGTCGTTATCGTAGCGTTTCTGCATTTGGTACGCCAATTTCAAATGAAGTGCAACTGCAGCAGAATTCACAAATAACTCGTAGTTTTGCATGTAAAAGGCGAATCGACAATCGTGAGTGAAAAAAACGTAGAAGTTGAACTGACAATGACAGGTGAAATGTTTTGTAAAGGGAAATTTTATTGGACAATGCATTAGACTGATGATGATTCACGGAAAATTACTTGTAGGTGCATGGTCTTCTGTGAAAATAAAATGCTTATTTTAACCGGAAAAGAATTAGTAAAATTTTGTAGAAGAATTCAATGCTTCACCGATCTGGTTTCATTAAACTAGTCAAAAGTGCTGCCGAATCTTGATTTAATTTTCACAAATGATTCTACGGCAAGACCGAAGAAATTATTACGATTATTAACTATGATCATCACTCAACTGACATTACCCAAATCAAGTGATAACATTAAAACTTGCAAGCAAATTAACAGGTTGGGGTCGAAAATTTTAAACAAATAGCAGGAAAAGTGGAAAATCTTAAGATGAATGATCAGTGTTTGTTCTTAACTTAGAATAAAGAAAGCTGAAAATATGTTGCATCCTGAATAAGATCTTCACTAGTAGAGCTAAAAAGTATGATGGCAAGTTTTTGTAGTACAGCGTCTTTTGTTCATATTACTGACGTTGTCCGCGCTACCATCAGCAGGAGTTTAAATCCCCTTGGCGTCAGGCTTATCAATGCGGCTTGCTTCTCGCAAATGGTTTACTGTGCACACACTTACACCGAGTTCATGGGATATTTCCCACACAACGCGCCCCCTGCAGATGGTCACTTTCGATGTGCCTGGACATCAGCCGACCAAGAGAGAATGCGGTAGATGTCAAGCGTATAATAGCGACAAACCTGCGCTACCATCAGGAGTGATTTAAATCCCATTGGCGTCAGCCCTAACGATTTAGCTAAAGTCCTCCAAGTTCATGGGATATTCCCCACACAACGCGCCCTCCGCAGATGGTCACTTTCGATGTGCCTGGACATCAGCCGACCAAGGGAGAGTGCGGTGGATGGCGCTTCAGGCAAGCACCAA
>UXSR01005552.1:9952-58240 GCA_900604375.1 Mesocestoides corti
AACTTTGTTATGGTTGAACTGAACCTATATATGCAAGTTTTAATCGTGACACAGTAGGTAAATTTTCGAGTCACACATTTGCATGGCTAGGAGCGACAACACTGAATGGAACTGGAGAAAATGGAATAATCCACGTTTACTTCCAGCCATCAATGCGTAGTCAATCGGGGAAGCGGTCATCGTAGTGTAAATTGTCAGTAGATTAGCTTATAACAAGCAGTATTTCTACTTTTTGGAGTCCAGCCTGAAATTAATCTTAGCACAGAACTGGAGTACACAAAGTTGGCTTGACACAAGAGTGGCCTAAATTAGCACTACCACAAAACCCTATAGATAACGCCCGGTCACAACCCGAGAAAAGAGAGGACGGAGTCGAAAAAAGACATGTCCGTTTATTCGCGTCACGCCAGTCAAGTCGAGTTGCGTAAAATCTAGTAGCTAACTTGTGTGTGCGTTCGATACGCGTGCGTAACAGGCGACTGCTAACAAAAATCAATAACAAAGACGGTGAGTCATTGATACAGTCGAGCAAGCACTCACGCGCGGTGGCTGCCTGTCCACTACAGTGCATTCACGGTAAAAATCGATTGATTTGCGTTCGCTCGCGCTCGCAAACTGCGTTCGTTGTGCTCGCCTGCTGGTCGCCTCAGAGCTTCTACACTCTGTGTTGTGATGGACAGACACCTTCCAGCACCAGCACGGTCATCACCCAATTGCCACAATCACGTCACCGGCATCTGCACTTTGTTTTAGTTATTTTGCAGCATAAAACAATTGGATGCACTCTGGTAGCCTTGCTTCGAAATGCCAGGCGTGAGAGCTCTTCTGAAGCCGGTTAATGGTGGCGCCTCGAGGGTTCGCGATGGGCGCTGTAATAACTTCACCAGTCCCACATGGTCCTTCTAGACCGACTTCCGTGATTTACGCTGCATTCTTCTCTGTTGGTTGCCAGATGGCCGTGGGTCTAAAGTGCACCCAGGGGTAGCAGATGTGGCGAGCGCGCGTCCCAACATTTGGCTTCCACACTGCGACCGTTTTTCACGCTTTATTATCATTGATGCTGCATTGCTTGGCCGAGGCAATATTTGTGCATTATTCATCTCCATTTATTTTCTAAAATGCTAGTCCAACCAACGCCGGAACGCATTTCGTCTGCTTAGTTGGCCAATTGGATGGTTTAAAAAAACTAAGGCAAATAAGAGGGCACAGTTTCCAATGTTGTGAGAGTCTCGTTGCGTATTTTACTTCAAACACGAATGTCTGAGGTTGGATTTACCTGTGTTTGTTTCTTTAGACCCTGCTGCGCTCATATAAAACTGCAAGAAGCAGTCAATCATTTAGAAATTGTACACAGTTATGTCATTTGTTTTTTTTTTAGAAAAACGCGAGAATTGTCTGAGGCTGCTCGTTCATACCGATTACTTATTTCACACAGTGGTTCTGAAAAAGTTTGGTGTTTACAAGTGTTCCAAAGTTGAAACCTTCTGGAAGAAGAAGTACAGGAGGTAATACACTGTTCCGTCAGTCTGGTGACTACGCGGTTAGGAGGGGCCACATTTTGTGTACAAATGCAATCTCATTATTATAACGCGAGACTACTTTACTTGCCTTTTTTGTTCCTGAGAAAGAACACAGCATGGAATTCGCCTGAATGCGGCCGGTGCTGCGAAATTCCTACTTTAAGTAAACAAATAAGTCCGGCGAATACAACTAACACCGATGATTAATTCTGGAGTTATCGATTACGTGCTCAACACTGACATTTAGAAAGCAGTAACTAATTATGGCGGTAGCGGCTGAAATATTTTGCTGAAGATACTTGACGGCCTTTTTACATGAACGACATTAATAGGGATCTACAGCGTACTGTTAGTGAGTCAGCGCTTTGAACTCAAGTTACACACCACTGATGGAACACAAATAATCTGAAATCGTCAAGACGTGAATTAACACACCAAAGTTTGCTCCCAGAGTGTTCATTAAGCTCCACTCATCAAATTAAAAGATTCGAAATAACACAGGCTACCTTCGTCGTCATCCCGGCCGTCCCACAATATTCCAAGGTGCGCAATCAATGTAGCTCACTTCCTACGGACAGTTTACTGATTTCTTCTTCAATAAAAGCAATCTTTCTGTAGTGTTTGGTTGCAACTCGTGCAAACGAGAGAAAGCATTCAAACAGATGCAATTAGGTTATGTGAGACCCCTGGCCCTTTGTTTCAGTTCTAAGTTTGCCATGCTATGTCGCATACCCACAACTCAGGCACGCTAATGCCATACGATCTCAGTGTACGCAGACGGCTGAAATGCACCTCAGTATTGAGAGAGACAAAAGAGCCAATGAAATAGTGCTCCAGTGTCGTGTAAATATCCCACTAATCTATGAGGCGGAAAAAAGACTTCAAGAGCCTTCATCTTTCAGTGCATTGTCGTCGGCGTCTATGACCACCAACTCATCCGTTGGTTTTAAGTCGCTGAACCGAGAATTGGATCACACCCGCAAAGGTCAAGTTTGCGTACCACGAAATCACGATCGAACTTGACAATGGGTACTACGGTTTATAGCCTACCGTAGAAACGGCCCAACCCAGTTTAGAAGTAGAATGAATATCCTGTCAACCACGCAACAGATTTGACACTTTCAGTTGTTAGGCTACAAAATGTCCTCTTTTTAAACAGTGCTTCATTACGACTGCATTATGAGGCAGGATCAAGTCAAGTACGTAGTGGACTGACAGCCACCCCGCGTGAGTGTGCGTGCATGAGGGCCCGAGTGGACCAATGACTCACCCCTTTTGTTATTGGCCTCTGTCAGCATTCGACTGTTACGCATGTGTACTCGTACGCCCACAAAGTCACTTGGTTGGTTCGACTCTAATGAACCTGTCGTGTTCTCTGTCGCCTCCTTTTCCCCTCTCCTCGGGTGGTTACGGGCCGTTAACTAGAGGGTTGTAAGGTAGTGCTAAGTCTCTAGCCGCTACAAGTACTTGGTGAGCCTTAAAAACTACATTTCCTTGAGAAACGCAAGCTTGTGAGTAAATCTGTTAAATGTTGAGAAGGTTATCATCGGTGCAATTGACGTCCTTGAAATAGCAGATTCCAGGGACTCCATCAGCGGTAGACACGCTTGACGAATCACTGCACAAAGAAGTTACTCTACGATTTCCCCTGTTGTCTATGAGATTTCTCTCACATAAACTGGTTTCACTCGATGGTAAAATGGTGCCAAATGGACTGGGACTAGAGGGTTTTCATTGGCCAGAGAATCCAGTTTTTCATTGGATCTGCTCGTTATTTAAATTACGTACAACTCGCTGCACCGTGGATATAGTTTTGTTGACACTCAACCGTTATCATTTCACTGTGCCAACATTTCAGATAACCTTTGGAGTAGTTTCCGTTGTTTGACACAAATCTGAAAACCGGAATTTGCTGACTTATTGGCAGACTGATAATTTGGTGCATGAGATGAAGCGGTACTCCGACAACTTTATCATTCTTTCTTGCTGCATAACGAAGATCCACTTTTTCTACAAGTCCCATCAGATTTAAGAGTTACCTCCAGTCTAGATGTCGCTGTCAGTAATTGTTCAATGTGGTTCCACTTAGGCAGATGTTAATCAAATTAAAACCTTGTTCTTGAATCAGGTTTTGTATGAAAGATAAGCAGTTAATAGCTACTCAAGTGAAATAAAATTTTTCCTCAATTGTCCATTGATATGTGAAGAGGAATTGCGAAACACCATTCGCGTTAGCCGGCCCAGAATTGCGCCAGCCAATCAAGTTATTCCAGCGGATCACGAGCAAACACCGTTGAATTGGCTGGCGTAACAGATCTGTTCAACAGTCCTGCAAACGTCGACGACACGATGGACCAGCAGTGATCGGTAGGCGGCGGTTACGTCTGTGGTACGCGCCGCGTACACGAGAACCAGGTGAAACCGCGGGTGACCTGTCTCGTAGTAAAGTGGAAGTTTGACCTCAAGGGACGACTGACCAGCAGTCGAGGTGTGACTTTGGGTGTGAATTCTCGTCTCTGGACCCAGGAAGCTAGCCAGAGATATTGTTGAGTACTCACAGTGGTTTATCTACAACAAATCATTCAAAACCCACTGAAAATACACTACTTGAAAACACTAAGGCAACCGACCGATGGACGTTTAGACCTGTGGAATAAAGAGGAAGCATTTTCTGCGCTGGTAAAAAGGAGACATATCATAAAAAAGTAACTAGACAGTTAGCTATAATAGTAACTAGTGAAAGCAACACAAATTTGTGATCACGCACAGTGGGGTGGGGAACGGTCAAGATTTTGGATCAATGGCAAGCGGGGAATGGTTTCACGACAGAATCGCTCTCCGAAATATACCACTTGCTTCACCTAGCTGGGAACGAGAAAGTGTTTTAGGTCACAATCTCAATAACCTGACACCAAAGTGTCAATCAGGTACTGTCAGTTCCTTTTCACAAAATACTTCTTACTATTTGCCATCTGCCCAGCAGAATGTTTTGGCGAGTGCTTGTCCTACTGAGTTAAATACGCAACATAAGGAAGGTTTAATGCAACTTACAAAGTTATAAAACCGCGATTTGGGAAGCTTAAACACATGTAGTTGCCGCGAGAAATTGATTCAACTCTATTACTACCATTTACAAGTTGTCTGGGGTTCTCGAGGACGCACATTATTTTTTTAGGAAACATTGCATCGATTTACATCTTAGGCGGTTGGTACGAAAGTCCTGCATGGTAGCGGATTAACGTTGCATAGTCCTTAAGACTTCGAAAATGTTGATTACCATCATGGTTTCCAACATCGGGCCTGAATACATTTCGACGACAGCTAGGTCAACGACAACACGTCAACTGTCGCATCACCTACATCATAATTCAATATTTCACACAAAACATAGCATCTATTTAAACAAAATTTAAAAAAATTTCATTACATTCGTTTTCGGATTCAGCAGCTCGTGTACATTTCTTCGTCAAAGCTTACGCGGGCCTTTTTCAAGATCCTATGTTGGAAGTAGTAAGGCAATGATAACCTTCTGACTTTTGAGTTTCAAGCATAAGGTATCTTTTCTGTGCGCTGACATAGCAAACGAGATCGATTAAGGTCACACGAAATCCATAATTTGTTATAAGAATTTACAAGAGGCTCAAGCGGCTGACTCACTCTTTCTTCAATTCCTTCGATTGTACGGTTTTCCTGTTGAAGCATCTTCTCCTCCGGAAGGGAAAGCGTTTTTATCCAATAGGAATGAGGCACTTGGCTGATAGGCAGTGTCATGGAGACCTGGTGGGTCGCGCAGAGCGCATCGAAACGGACCGGGTACTTGTCATGGTCCCAGGTTTGCAATTTTCCGTCGTCTGCCTGCACTCCCATATCTAAAGGCACACGGGACAACGTCTTCTAACCACGAAATCCCTACTTATTTTTAATGCAGCAGATTTGGGGATCTTTCACACTTACACAACAAAGCAGGAATTCTACTCTAATGGCATTGAATTTCACGGCATCTTGCAACCAATAATTCAATAATACTCCTCGGTGTAATCGAATTTTAAAGGGACATTGGGTTTACAATAATGATTTGGGCAACTCACCAACAAACTATCCAACCAGGTTTAAGTTAAAAGCAAAATTTAGCCATCTATAGCTCCGTAACGCCCAAGTTTCCGCATTTCCGAAGTATTTCCCGTGCTTCTAGATTGGGAATATCTAAATTTCCCTGGTGACCAAGAACGGGATTTTGTTGCCTTAAAATGGTATTAGATTTTAAGTGTTGAGTTGCGTAGGTTGAATTAAAGCATGCAATGGTACCATAGAAACACTTCACTGCCTACTTACTAGTGGTCGTCGCTCGCTGGGGAAGAGGATCACTCTCGGTTGCATTGAGGAAAAACAGCCTGGCGACCTTTTCGCCCTGGACAAAGTGCCTTCCGGTGGAGTTGTTTAGCAGAGACAGCCGCAGCCGGAACGTCCCACCGAGTGCGTCGAATGTTTGTGACAACTCGGGCAGGTGCACTATCGGCCGGTCAGGAATGCGCGTCGTGAAAACGGGTCGGTCGTCTTGATCTTGCCCCGGTGCTTCTCTCGAGAAAATGGGAAAATTAAAGGGGATAAAAATGTTTCCCCATCGTCTCGCACTTTAGACCACAAATTCGTGTGGATAAATTTCTTCAACGACACCATGCACCGCTAATGGCTCACGTCAGACTCATACACCTCACTAAATCGACATTTTCTAGTGGTCTTCATTCCTCTTGTCTATTCATTATTTTTGACTAAATTTGACCTCCATAACTGGCATTCACGCCTAGCCCGCTACCCTCTTTCGCGGTAAATTCAGTCGCGCACGCATGATTTAGCAATCGATTGCCGTGTTGTTTGTGCCGATGGTCGGCGCTCAGTCACTGGATTATCGATTTTTATGCACTGAATCAGGCTTGCAAACTGAGGTGCACTTTCGTTACACGTTCGTCTTGCCTACGCGTGAATGAACTACTTTGGTTGTCATTGCCGGTGGTCTTGGGAGGGAGGCGCAATAAATTTGATACTACAACCCTACCCCTTGTTATACTCGGTTTCCCACAAGGATAACATTGGAAGTTTTTCTTAGAAAGTGGATTTATGGCACTCCACTGAAATCTGTGTGAGAAAGTCTTTACGCTTTTACGTGAAAGACTCCAATACAAGCCTATATAATCTTGGTTACTAGAGTACCGGTTGTTCAAGTTGCACCTAACCGATACCAGAAGTTTTAGAGATACTCGCAAGGTGCATGCGGCACCAATTATGTGACTAGACGGCTGTACGTGGCTTTTGCAGTCTTCTGGACTCGAAGTGCCGCGAACTGGCTTTGATAACCGTGGAATAAAGGAAGGAGTTTTATATTTTTGAAGATAAAAAGTTATCGACTTCGTCCATCCACCTACCTGCTCTCAAGTATGCTGACGAATACAGACGTATCACAAAGACTAATCCGAAAACGATTGTTTAGGCATGTGGTAATTCGTTCTCACTAAATTGCCAAATTTAGCCATGGGTGGTTAGACATGTGTTAACTTTTAATAGTTGACATTTTTACCCCTTCATCCTTATACGCACATACAGATGCTACTACACAAAACGGCCAATTATTGTAGATAAATTATCACTTGTGCCTGCTATCACCTCCTTGACCTTGAGGAAACAGTTGTCATGGTAGTGCAAACTCCAAAAATGATGATGAGCGCGCCAAAATCCCAACCTCGTCAATTTAAACCCTGTATTTGACGGCACATAGCTCTGTGAGTGCTAATCAGAGCCAACGGTATCAGCCATTCACATCCTGCGTGGTTACCAATCCACCCCCAAAATTCTACGATCCGATGCCACATTAACTTGCTAATTTGGCAGAAAAACCTGCCTATAATAATAAACAGTCTAATATTGATAAGTTATCAGAATCGAACAGCGGCTGTCGGATATCGTCCAAGCATTTGCTTCTTCTGAACCGTAAATTATTACGATTTTCAGTCCAGAAGGAAACTTACTGATGAAACACTTCCATGTTATACAACAAGTGGGCTCGCTTGTGCTGCCGAAGGCAAGGTTGAAGAAACATTGTCACCTCGGTGTACTTGGAGGGCCAATCGAATACCACGTCTTTTAACCAATGAAGCACGTACGTCACGGGTCGTAACTTCACCCAGACCCTCGTGAACGAACGCTGGTCCACACATCGAGGAATCTCCCTTGGGATCAAGGGCGGAAACGCCGTGCTGAGGTTTGTCGCGGTGTTCACGGTGTAGACATTGACGAAGAGCCCCTTCGATTTCCCTTCTTGGAGGTAGGGCGAAAGTTGTGTGGGTAACCTTAGCTTGACAACACGGCGAGAAAACAGACGACAAAAAGAGCCAACACAGTTGGTTAAAGCTAGCAGGGCATTGAAATTATGGCCAGTTTAGGGCGGGCATTAGGCAGTCAGTCACGCGATTCACACAAACGTAACGGCGTCTGTATGGTAATGAACACTACACACACGGATTTAGGCTCTAGATCTACTCTGTTTTGCGTAATGATAGGCGCTTCTGATATGTGCACCATGATTCTGTGTTGTCGAATTAAAATAGATCTTGGATGCAAGACGATTGTTTTATTGAAGCAGTCTCATTCTGTAACAACCACGGCCATCCTCTTGGGGACAAATGTTGAGCGATTCAAGTGACTTGATCAACATAAATTGGCTTTTATGTATTTTTGTTTCGCGATAAGGATTAATACTATTGGAATTATTACTAAAGACTGCGCATTCACTATAAAAACGTCTTCCAAGCCAAAAACAAGATTGCGACAAAAAATTACTGATTTTTTTTAAGATAAATCGATAGAACACTTGAAAAAAGACATTCATCTTTTCAAATCAGCTGACTCGTTTAGAAAAATTCTCAAAGATCTGTTGCATTTGCGTAGGAGGATGGTGAAATCGCTAGGTAACTCGTTTAGAATGATAAAACAACGTCATAATTGACCTGCCCATTTGTACTTTAATTTATAAAAATAGATTTGTGCTTCAGTCCTGATGAAACGATCGATAATGCAAGCACTTGGACTAAGATTATCCGTCTGCCTCTTACACAATGAACCTTTAGCCACAGGACGTCTGTAACATTTTCCTTGTTTGTGTTCATTAAAGCGTTGTTTTAATTCTAATTTTCACTGAGCGCCACTTACAATTTGCGCACTACATGAGCAGTTTTCATGTTTAACACTATTTGAACTACAGAATAGCGGCAAACACCCACATTTGTTGCGTACATTCATTAACTCGGATCATTGTCGTAATATTTTTTTAGGCGTAAGCGTATGTGCTGTGGAGCCTTCCAGATCGTCTCCATTTTTCTGTAGCTTCGAGGCGCTAAATCTAGCTTAGTAGCGAAGTTGTTGTAAATGTCAATTTGTTACAACATCGATTAACTAATCAATAAATCAATTTAAGAATAAAAGTACTTACCACAATGTGATTCGCCTGGGTACAATCGTAGACAAAGTTGCACTGGCGTCGCATCTGTTCATCATTAAAAATCGCATCAATTGAGCATTGGTGTATCAGGCTGATTCGATCGTTGACTGCCACGCAGTACTTGGTTGAAGAGTCCTCATTTACCGCTGGTGGCCAACGTATTCTGAGTTTGTTGCTTTACAAAAAGGAGGTAAAATATGCACTGTCAATTAGTTTAAAGCTATGTTCATGGTGGACATGACATTTAAACCGCTCAATCATGTTAACTAAGAAATGCTATTTGTGAATCAGAAGTCGTAAAACGGAGTCTTCACTTTCAATTAAGATATGCTCCTTCAACATTATTAATGTGATAGCACAGACGCGGATTGCGACTGAACTGAAATTCATATGCACCATCAGGATCGTGCGTTTTTTGGAAAAAAGACACGTTTATTAGTTTACAATCACACAGTTGACATACCTATCCACGCCCAAATGACAAACGTCAATTTGAGACGACTTGTACGGCTGTGGTAGGCAGGGGTAGCCCTGATGAGGCTGGTAGCGTTGCGAAATGTTGGCGCTCCACAGCACCCTGAAGGTGGTTCCAGGTTGTCCGTACACCGTCACCACTAGGGTATCCCCAGTGGCACCCCAGCTGGTGAAGTGGAGCCGCGCTGTGCCCGAGCCTCGCAGCCAATTGGGGCCCTTCGAAATGGCCTGAAGCTGGGGGTTCCCGTCCAGTGTTAGCAACTCCACTCGCAGCGGGGGTCGGTACCAAGATCTGCGGCCAAGACCTGGAACAATTTCGCCTAAATCACGCAGGGATAGAGGGTTCTCGAAGGCCCTCCAAACGGGTTTCTGGTTGCATTTAACCAATAAATGCGCACGACCAAGTTTGCCACGAGGTAACGCGAAACCGCGTTTCAAACTACCCATCACAAATACTTCCACGAAAAATGATTCGGGGGTCCACCAGTGCCCTTTAAAGCCAGGCACTTTTGTTTTCAAAATTAATATCACATTCCGTTTGTTTTTACGGTCGAAGTCTATGTAAGAAATTGGGGTTTGCGCGAGAATACTAATTTACACAAAAACGCGACAGGTTTAATGTCCGTTAGGGTGAAAAATCACATTCTTGCATAACTTGCTCCTATTTACAAAGGTGGAGACAGTGTACTTGACTTTGACATTTAAACACTACAAAAACCAGCAAGGCGGCTGCGTTTATGATAAAAATCAGTTGCTAACTACTCATAGGGCCACTGTCAACCTTAGTACAAGTGGATTTTGATGGGCTGCAGTTGTGCGGGACAGGGATTTGCTCTAAGAATCGGGCCTTCAAGTGACCCATGTTTTTTTTGGGGAAATCGATCGCAATTACGTGGACGCGGGCCAAAAGATAGGTTTTACAAATAATTCCAGGCCCGAGTTCTAATAATGCCTCTTTCGGGCATTTTACCAATCATACAACATACCGATACCGAACATTGGAACAGAATGTTTCCGTTAATAGATACAGTTCGTAATAAAATTTGGAGAACTCTGTTTTCGTACACTTTACGATTCACTAGAACCTCGATTTAACGGCCCATCGCCTAATTAGACAAATCTGACCATGTATCTATTTGTACACATTTTGCCCAGCATACCTGCACCAGTCATCAATTAAAGTTTTCTAGATACACTAGTGATGTTCGCATCAGACTGCGGCGAATAACACACACACATGCACGTTTTTGAACCCGCCGCACCTCTATGACCAATGAGCACAAGCGACCTTGAGCGTTTATGCTCACGATGATAAAACTGAGTCGAGCCATTTGAATTGCCATCGCCTCTGGTTACCTGGTCAGCGTGATCTCGATGTGATCTGGACGGAAAGCCTTCGCATGAATTCCGAACCATGACGAACATATCTGAAATTTCATAAATTCTCTTAGCGCTTCAGTTTATCGACAACGAATTCCAAGGCACTATTTTTGAATCAAACCTAATTGATAACTGAAACCGACTTTTGCCAAGAAAGTAAGCAATGAAAATCGTTCAACGAGATTTTCAGTTCCACGGAATCCGCGGAAATCCAATGTGTTCAAACTGACCAGCTTATTGCGCTACTTTGTAGAAGCAACTTGCATGTAAACAGATCATTTGAACGAGATTTGGAGCATGCGCATAATTTGGAGGCAGTCACTCACTCGAACGCCGCGTTCGTGCAGTCCATTTGGTGAAAACCGTCCCATCCCTCACCCATTCATCCTTAACAGTGTTGATCGAGTGAAAGTGGATCGCGTGCAACGGACCCGTGCACGGCGTGATTGTAAAGCCGAACTGCTGGTTCTTGCCAATGAGGTAGAACAGCCTAAATTGGAAGTAGAACAAAGAGTTACCTTTTTGGCATGGAGAACGTTTGCAAAAGAATCACGCGTAGATGGGAGTAGGTTGACAGGGGTCAATTCATTTATGCCCAGTGACTGGTGCTCAGTGCTCGAGTGGGATCATCTCATGTGAAGTCAAAAGTGGGAACTTCGTCCAGGTATTAATCGAATGAGTATCCGATCTGCAAGCGTGGTGCATAAAGTCTTAAATTGAACATCAGCCTACAGCTTGAACATTCTTTGCAAAGGAAGCCTTGAGGCGTGTGAACTAGCACAATAGATCGGTAAATACAACCAAAAAATTCCACTGTCCTATCTACCAACGCGTCTCTCGCATCCACTTGACCCCAATACAGACCACGATCAGCCAAAACATGCACGTAGCTATGGTTACTGATTCTGGGTCTGAATTCTCGTCATCTTCCCAACGGCTTGCTTGCACCAAACATAGCCAACCATCAATCATTCAGAATTTTACCAGAAAAGCACACAGTTTCCTGTAAACAGACTACACCTGCTGTATATTTACAAAAATGCTGACTTGGTGCATTTTTGTGGCGATTTCTTATCACGTGCTTCAAGATCCCCTAGTGATGACATGAAAAATCCTATTCAACTTGAGCTGTACGATTGCTCTGGATTGTTACTACAACTAACTGTAGAAATTGAGCACTTAGGGGTGCACAGTTAGTGTTTTACAACTTCTAGGAGTTAAAGTAGGAAGGTACTTATGGGGTTAGTAATTGCGACTTTTAGTGATCGTTAGAACCGTGCCAAACATGCATCAAAACGGCTGTGTAAACAGAAAAGTACATTTTTCTCCCAAATAGAATTTAGGGATATATTGAGCAGGGTGTCGCTAATCGAGATAGAGAATCGATTTTGATTTCAAAAAGCCGTCAGAAGTCCACGTGGATCGTTACATTTTCCGAGTCATTGAAGCGGTAGTACCTACTCATTTACGTCCAGTTACATGAAACGAGAATTTAAAAAATGCACTAAAGACATCTCAAGCTATCAGTTGAAAATCAATAAATGATACTTTGAAATGTAACCTTGGTTGCTGTGGCTTAAACCTTGGCAGATCTTGATAAAAACGATACCTAGGACAGGACCACAGCGGGATCATCACCCCAAATACTAGAAACCAAGGTTATCAACAAACTCAAGCTTGTCTAGGTCTCAATAAAGCGAAAAGAGAAATGAAAGCATCTGGTGGAAATTTGTCGTAATTCCCGGATAGTCCTTATTGATCTACTTGTCCAGTGACTTAGCAGAGCAAAATGGACAAATCAGTGGGTTTAGATGGTAATTAGATGCATCGATAAGTCTACAATAAGCTGATATCACATGTGTTATTCAATACCTTAAGTACGTGAGCCTTGATTAATGCTAGCCAAGAGGGAAAATCGCCACATCATCATCAGTATTAGCAATGATAATGGCAGTCTCTATCAGCAAAGACTGCTTCTACTTTCTCAGTTTTACTTCCCTTCAAAGATCTAGGCGCCTCTGAAGCTTGCAAGTAACTTCCTAGATTGAGGATCGTAAACAGAGGTTGTGTACGTGATCTGGGTACATTTTAGAAACTCTCACGTAACTGGTACAAGCAGAATGTGTTTGGCAGACTGCATCATTTCCGACATTTGGTTATCCGGCTCTGCAGATTCAGGCAGCTGTCGGAATTTCGTCTGTAGCTATACCAAGTCGCCTATTACCACCGTATAAGAGGTAATCTTATCATAAAATCATAAGTTATACAACATACTGCCAGACAAAATCGGGTGTCATTGTTTCAAGAAGTCTGTTTGTCCCAGAAGCAGCATCCAAGCTGTTGCAGAAGCTAGAAACGGTTTAATGGAAAAAGATGATCCTGGTGGAAAACTAGTTTTTGGCAGTATTATACCGTTATAATTCATGCTCGTTAACTCTGTCGCCAAAACTAATCGAAGGGGCATTTACAAGACCACGTTTACAGGGAGATTTCGCTGCCATGTCTGCCAGCGTTTCCCTTTCACCCGTTTGACCCCCCACAATGTGGTTAGGTCGGCCTTGACCAATCGTAAGAACCTTCATCTTTCCAGCATCCCATGTACCTCTTCTGCGATCGGCAACATTCACGAGCTTCTACATAAACGGGTTCAGCCGAACGCCATTGGTCAGCAATCGTCGTTGGTCTTGTCACATTTGAGACGACCTTGAGTGCACACATTAAAATGACGTGTATTCGCCATGTACGATCACCTACATCTACCTAGTTTAATCCGGGCCACCAAATTGAGCTCCAGCAAAAAAAAAATAACTAACCCATATCAGTTAGAAGCTATTTTCTACAATATGGTTCAAGTGTGGCACGTCTATAGCTATTGTCTTCACTGAAACTTCTACCTAAATGTATCATGTTTCAACGGCAATGCCTTTTTTTTAAGTACACACTTGGAGTTTATTGCTCCTTAATTTACAAGCTTTGCTGCGAGACCTAATCTGCGCCATCATTGAACATTTTAGCACATAGCCATTCGCCGGAATTCTCGCAATGTGGCTCGGTGGTTAACGTCAAATGACGGGTAAATATCATTTCTGCCCAGAAATGTGCGAACCCATTTTATTAGCTTATATCAGTCAGTCGTGCGGCTTTATGGCACGATAATGCGACATAAGTTCCACACTTTGGGGGAACTGGGTTGCCTCGAACCCGGATCAAAAAACCGCGCTAGCTTTTGGCGCATTTAAACAACGCACGCTGCACTTGAATGTTCGTGCCTGGCACGAGGCCTCTACGAACCGAAATGCGCGTTTTTGGAAACCAATTACCTGATTTTTGTCAATAAACAGTTTCGCAGTAAATTTCAGTTTAATTTTGTTGCTTCCTTCCGTCGTAATGCTAACGCCTTCCCACGCTTAATCAGGATTTATGACCGATGGGTCTAAAGTGCGCCTCTCTAGGCGGGGTGATTTACTACCACACGCCGGTGTACTTGTCTAGTTTTAATGACACTTCAGACTAATGCGCCACCTGAAACCGGCATTCCTGTTCATTTGAAGAGTAAAAGCACCTCTTCTAAACTTTTAAATTCAACAAAAAATCGCTATAAAATCAATTTAGACGATAAGTTTTTGTTCACAAGGCATAAAACCATGCACTTGGCATTAAATCACCCATAACAAGCCTATAAACATCGGAGCTTTAAACCTAACAGCTGTTTTGGATTCCTTGTTGAAATGAATTCCACCCGTTACAATACACGCAACCACGTGTCATAGCAACAATAACCTTGTTACAAGGTGGCTGTTCAGAAAGCGGTTTCAGTGAATTTTAGAGTTGACTTTACTCATGTCTGGAACCATCACTTCCACTCAGACAGGCCCCCTGTACGACCTCTTTTTTCAAACCAAATGATCTTTCAGACATAAATGCGAACAATGACTCGGATCACTAACGCCACAAAGGATCAGGAGTACAGGAATCACTAAAATACAGCAATAACAACAAACCAGAGAAGAATCTAGTAAAAGGTAAGACGCAAAACTGAAAGCGTGACGAGTCACTGATATCAGGATGAGCAGCGGGCAAAACTTGCAAGGACATGAAGGGTAATTGCACGACCTACCGGATGATTCTCTTAGCTTCTGGCAGCAGCGTTGAAAGTTAACGCTATTTACTAATATGCTCTGGGTTGCCAGGATCTTGACTGGTTTCACATTAGCGTGGAGCATTTACAGGCTTTTCAAAGTGTGTTCTTTTTCACCAGAAGGCAATCAAATTTATGTTTATAAATGTTGCTTAGAATTCGTTGAGTGTTATTTCAAGCACCTAACAAAGCTCAATCTTATTCGCCTTGAATCATGAAAAAAGGGCTTGAAACAGCAAAACCGGCTTTGTGACACCAGGAAATCGTTGAATTAAAGCAAAGACGTCAGGAGAAATTAAGCAATGTAAATGGTATCACTAACTTTTTGCAACTAGCGCCCCGATTAATCTTCACACTTAGTTCCATCCCATCGAGGTAGCTGGCCACAATCATGCCCTTTTCCAGCAGCTCGTTTCCGATTCCATGCAGACGCTGTCTGTTCCACAGGTCGTGTCGGTCCGCCGTCACGGTGGCGTCGACGGAGACTGGAAGGAGGAGGAGGAGAAACGGCACGAAGAGTAGCATGAGGAAAGGTGGCAGGACAAGTGAAATCGGACCGGCGACCGGCTTGGGTCTTAAATAGCCTCGTGTGTGCGGCGTGCTACCCAGTGCGTGCATGCGATCGGTATGCGGCAGTGCCTTTCACAAACCACTGCGGGAACGCCATCGTTCCCTCGACGGGGCTGATCGTAAAAGGTCAAATTTACTGCGACTTAAAGTCTACTTGTTTGTATTGTTAAAGTCACCTGCCTTGCGCTGTGTGACTGCTTTACGTGTGTTCGTTAACTTCACGAGTTTTATAATGGAGAAATAGATTTCAAAACTGACAAAATTCTAGGTTCTTGCGCATTACTAAAATGAGTTGAAATTAGCAATTACGCTTTTGGATTCTTGAGGTAAGTAGGCGTAAAAGTAGTGTACTAAATGTACCATAAATCACACGAATACAGTTTCGTATGAGGCCTACAGCGAACTAGAATTTTATGACAGTACGATGGCACAAGGAGTTATATCAGTGCAACAATTTACTCAATTAATATTCCCCCGTGGCACAGTCAAAGCACCCAGTTTTGATGCTTAAGTATCATAAACAGCAGTTTGATTCGCACCTTCTTCCAAAGCCAAATCATGTGCAATTTTGTTCATATTTGTTTGTCTAGTTTCTGTTTTAACAAGCAGCGCTAAAATATCAAAATGCCCCTCAAAATACTTCATTTACGTTTCCATAAAGCCGAGGGAGCGTTCAACGTCATATATGATGCGTGTGGTGTTGGTGTTTTAACAGAACACACTTGCTAGAATTGGCATAAAAGGTTCTTTCTTGCTGTCTCATTATTCAGCTAAGAGTAGCTTCGTTTAGACCAGGATTAATTCGGGTCTCTGTGATAATTACAGAAAAGTTAAATGAGTCAATTGAAAGTGATGTAAAGTGTCCAGGAATCTTGGATTCAAAGTAACCTGCTTAATTCGCCAAGTCTGTGTAGTCGAAATATTTTCCCTACGCCCAGTAATCAATTAATTGTGTTGATGGGGGATAAACGCGTCATAGACAAACCGGGAATCGATAAAATTCGCTTATATTATGCTTGAAAATGGCAAGAGGCACATTTAATAGTTGTATTACTGTATTAATTTTACTACTCTTTTGATTGAAAGTACTTGGAAGCAACTATAAACACATTTTGCAGCAGGTCATAAATCGATTTCCAACGAGCAGCAAACCTCTACGAGTGATTAGGATCCGAATTTCCGGAGGCGAAAAAGTTTGATTTTTTGAAGATGATATTTCGCTTTTCATTTTATGCATTCGGTAGATAAAGCCAATTATTGCATACATTTTAGACTTGCGCCCTAACGTACGCAATAGGTCAGGTCAAACGTCAGCTGCGCAATATCGATTTTTTTAGTCACGCGCCCCAGTTTCAGCATAATTTTTGGGTGCTGTAAAAAACCGCCATTGTAGCTGCAATTTTCCTCTTTTGTCACACACGTTTTGTCAAGTATTGGTCTAATTCCATCTCGGGGGTCATAATGACTGACTAAGTAGATAAATGACTTAAACAATACCAGTTAATTTGTCAGTTCGTCTTGGAGCCACATGACCTTTAGATTTTTGCACTATAATGCCACTGATTGGCATTATTACGATGCCAAATATTATTTTATAACTCACTCAATTTGTAAACTAACTTGTTGTGTGCTCATTGGTTTTCAGAATTCTCCTCATCACGATTAACTAGGTAATTGATCTAGTTTTGATTTCAAAGCTACTGATTAAAATTAGCATTTGCAGTTGTTGCCTTCGCGTAATTTAAAGAGAACTTTTTGATCCACAAATCTAACCAAACATGATTCAATAGTTTTACCGGCCCCAACTGTTGCTTTACTCAATTCGAAAAATTTAAGATAGACGCTTTTTGTACTAACGTTACACAATTTTTTCCTCCCTGTTTGTTATTCGTTTATTCAACTGATTCAGCCTTGTCAAAGGGTCTTTGCTAAATATTAGTCAAGATATTTTTTGCATCATAAAACGTGACCGCAAAAAAAATTATTTCTTTCAGCGAAAAATCTGGTACAGCTATCTTAATCAGCATTTCTCAAACATTTTATTTTTGTAAAAAAAAGGTTAGTCTACTTTTGTGGTACTTCGAAAATCTTTGGGACTGGTATAATAACCTACCAACCACACACTGAAAAAAAAATAAACTTTACCTCGAACAGAACAATCCAAATGCACAAATACATGAACATCCCCACCAAAACCGTGGTTATAGGTATGCTAGCTGCTGAGCCATCAATTAGTGGTCAGAAGAATTTTCGGTAAATTAATTTGGCTTTACAAATATCGGTTAAATTGAACATCATTGTGATCATCAGGTTGAAAACGTGTCAAATTTAAAATGTGAAATTACGACTGCTCAATTAAAAAAATGTGACTTGATGAAAAAGGCAGTCTGATTTCGAAAACAAATTTTTAAATTCAATGTAAATAATATTTTGAAGACCAGGTTATTTGTTTAAATTTTTTTGGTAGACCGAGGATAATATGCTGACTGACCAACTAGCAACGGGCGAATTAGATGCGCATGATTTCATTCGCCTTCACTCAAAGGACCAATCAGGCTTTGATTTACGGACTCAATTCTCCCTATTGGTCGATAATCATCAATCAGATTTCTCTGTTTTGAACTTCACTAATTCGCACTTGGGGCTATGAAATTCATTGGCTAAATCTTTCGTAAATGTAAATTAAAACATCATAGATTCCATAAATGAACTTCTAACCATGCAAGTCTTGTAGAGCGGACTGAGACGGTAACAAAATCAACATCTACAGAGCGTTCTTCGGTCTTTTTAAACTCTCATGGAATCAACGAAGTTCTGTACGCAAGCTTTTATTTTCGCTTTCCGTCTTCTGATGTATTTAAAATGTATTAAAAATAACCTATTCTAAAAAAGACTTTAAAATGATTTTGGTGATTGTGACCATGACAAAACAGCATTGAAATACGCTCCAAACGTTGTATTGGCACATAAGTGATCTAACTTGAAAAGGTCCAACAATTTCATACTTTGCATCAACTTTTCAAACAGGTTTTTAAGGAGAATGTTAAAGTGCACAGCCGGCAACGGTTACAACGCGGTGATTGGGCAGACCTCACGGTAAACAGCCAATGATATCAAGCTGGTAAAATATAAGTAAAATTAACAAATGGGTTTTTTTTCGTTAAACTTCATGAACCAAACAAACCTTCTACAAGACCGATGCTCTACTTTTTTAAAATCCAAACAATGACAATGCCGACCGAAATTCATCACACAAAAGTCAGACCTTTCAGTTATCAGGACATTGGTTTAGATGCTGTCAATGATCAACATGCCTACTTGAACTGCATTCAAAATTGTTCGCGAATTTTCGTACCGGGTGTTGCGTTTGCCCGTAACCACGAGAAAACCACTCAGGTAAAACGGTACCAGATCCCATGTTGACGCTAGAACCGGCCTTCTCACGCTAATGCGAGAACAAGACCAGAGCTCGTGCAGAAAGCTTTAGTTGTCCAAAGTGAAACTAATTCAAGTCAAGGTTGACCTTGACATGATGGATCAAAGTGAATTAACACGGAAGTGATTGTTAGTAGGATGAGGTGGATGACTCACCCACTGATGTGGCGTGGTTAGTGGATTCGTGCAAACAACGACGAAAACGGCGATGAGCCACCTTGGGGTAATACCAGAGCCTCAGCACCGGGCATGCGCAACTGCAAATGCGATCGATTTGTTACTTTGATTATTGGAATTCCGTAGTGGCTTTCCTTTAGCGATTTGAATGTCCGTATGTTTTAATCTTGGGTTAAGCGAATGCACATATTACGTCATCGTAATGTGCTTACAAATACCTTAGCTAGGCTCCGATCGCAGTGTTGTGATTAACGATATTATTGACTTGAAAATCAGGGTGTTAATTTTCTCCTGAAATAATACTTGACTAGTCGATTTCCACTGAAGCCTTCTCTGTTAATGCAAATTATTTCCAAGTAACTTGGACTACTTAAGTAGTACCAATGTCATGGCAATTTGAAGGTCAGTATGGTCCGCTTACTTTGGCTCGGCATTCATGCCGGAATAAATAGCTCCACTTCGATGAGTTCGAGCACTTGAATTATTCGCTAAGGAAAGTGTTACTGCGCGAAGTAGTCGAAACTGCAGCATTACCAGTTCATTTAGCCCAGAATTAACCTCTTTGCTTCTGGCCAACTCTGCAAGAACTTCAGTGTACGTGAACTAAAAGTGTGATCGAAGGTCAAAATCGGTCTTCGTTTTTTGTCGACATTGAGCCTTGTGTGATTGAAAAACTAGGAACGGATACTGAAGAAATGAGATCTACCACAACTCACTGGTGGGGCAAGTGCAATGACGTAAGAGGGGGTGGACATATTGGATGACTACAAGAATAGCCTATCCCCTGTCTTTGTGTGTTTGATTGGCCTGCGAGGACGACCTGCAGCCAACCAAGGACAAGGATGAGTGAGCAGCGGTATATAATGAGCGGTGGACTCAGATAAATGGCTTCTAACGCACTATCCTGGCTTTTGATTGGCCAATAAAGCTTGCCTGTTTTACCAGTCTTCTTCAAGTTTGGGCTCTGGTTTTCTACAAAAAAAAAATGGCCAACGACAGAAACCACTCCGACCTCGAGCAATTTGTTGTCGCTCACGAGAGGCATTGATGAAGGTCTTGCTTTGAACATCAACCCAAATAAAGTATCCGAGGCACCTTTCCACCACCCAAAAACTCCTATACATCTTGAACCACACCGGCGCCAAACGGCCTACAAGGATAATGTTGGCTCAACCAAGAAATAGCGGGGGCCATATTTAACGCGCACTCCAACGAGTTAGTGTCCAGTAGTAGCTTGGTATGGGGGGGTGTGCTCATAGCGTGAAAAAAGTCTTTGTACGCAGAAGAGCTTAACACCGACGTCTGAACGAGCATCGTTAACGTGAAGTGCAATTAAGATTGTAACGCTCCTACTGAGCGGGGACCTAAATAGGGAGATGACTGTTAGCCCGTCCCTCTTAGATAGCCACACCATCACGGTTAGCTACCAGAATAACTGGAAGAACCGGATGTATTCCATACTAACGCATGCAATCTCAGAGGGCTAGAGCTTAGGGAGGGTTAGAGTGGGGAAAGAGATGGCCGCGAGGAGGGTTGGTGTTGCCCTCGGACTCACGGGCGTGTCTTGAGGAAGGCGAGAGTGCGGGAAGGGAGAGGAGGACAAAGAACAGGCCAGACCGGCGTGCGTGGGTCGAATGGCTCGCGCCACAAGATAGCATGTTGAATCCGCGCTCGCTCGCCGATCGCCACACATTAACTCATTTAAACAAGAGGAAGTACAGAAAGCAGCAAAAAAGAAACAGGGTGAAACAAGTATTACCTGGGTAAAATCAAGTCAGAGACACATTTTAATGCATAGCAGTTGTTTCATGTCTGGCAAGAAAGCATTGTCGGATTTCACGGGTAATTCGAGTTAGAATTGTCTTGCAGGGACTACTGTCAGCGGCGTGATTTTGTCCTCATAAAATTTGTTAAATGCGACATTTTTTCGGTTCTTTAGATACCAATTGCGTGAGGATTATTTTCATTTTGCTGTCCTTAGCTCGGTTTTAACAAACAGTCCAAAAAATCAACTTTTTCCGTAAATTTATTTTTGACTTTTCCGTAAAGCCAAGAAGGCAGTCAAAGTTATGCATACGGCGCTTACGATGTCGACTTCTCAACAGAATCTGACTGTTTTGATGGCTCACGACGTCGTTTTTACCAGTCTACTAATTCACAACATGTCCAAATACGGCATCATGAAAGCCTGATTTTCGTGTATTTAATAAATATAAGCAATTTGCCCAACATACCAAAGCACGACTTGAGACATCTACCTCCAACGCAAAGAAATCGCCCAATTATTGCAGTCACACACCAGTGGTAAACACAGATGCATTGACTGAAATATCATCTTGTTGTGGACCCCAGCGTGCAGTCTTGAACCACGCCGGGACCACGGAATTACCCTTGGCCCGATTACGTTACCCTGATACCCACAATGAAGAACATGGACATGGACACAACCGTTTACTTCAGAGCTCAGCCACATTGGTGTCGTTGTGTCGGGTGTGGGATTTACACGTGTGTATTTATACCTCAGATGTGTGAGTCATACATGCGCTAGCATCGAGACCTATGTGTGGGGATACTCCAAGATAAATATCCGTGTGAATGAGGGGGGAGTTGAGGATCCACGAGGCTGGCGACATGCTGCGAAAAGGGGAACCCTGTGTCGGAGGTGGAGCGACCGAATTAAGGGGTATGAATAGACAGGATTCACAACAATCTGCATGGATCAGCACAATCCAGTTTAAAATGCATGTTTTATCAAGCAGGGCAATGTGGAAGTTGCTTTCAGTGAACCGACCAATCAAACTGATCATTTACGGTCAACAAATGCTTAAAGTCCATTCATCCAAAACTGTTTTAATTCTGCTTAATTACCAAATTGTTACTTGAAAACCCTACAGAAGATTGTGCTGCATCACATGCCTGCCGCGTGTGCAAGGTACCACCGCATTTGCAATAATTCGATGTGTTTTCAGGTGCTAGTTGCGTGTCTGCACCTCAAGTACCACTGCAAAGCCCGCGTGAGGCCCGTCACTTGCAGCTCAAAGCTAGTGAATCAACCTAATTGGTTTGCCAGCAACCAGCAGCCTCAGGAACACTTTGCAGAACAACAATTGAACTTAATGGTTTGGACCAACCCTACTTATTTGCAAGCAGTAGAAGGCTGCTCAATATTGACCTGGCAATTCCAGATAACTTGTACTGAGGATAGCTGTGGTTGGTCAAACAAAATCGCGAAGTAACAGCCTGGATAGGCATTACCGCAGGACCCTGACATGGCGGTGACTTCAGTGCACGACATGGTGAAAGGAGAGTGCGTGACTTACGTCGGACGCAAGGAACGTTTCCATCGTTGGATTTCGTGGAATCCAGCATCTGCACCCAGGAACCACGTCAATGCGTAATTTGGCCCTTGTGCCTTGGATTGTGGCGCACAAAAGCATTTCATACAAATCTTGTCTTTTAAGGACTTCACGTAGTGAAGCCGCCTGGCTCCACACCTAGACTTATTTAGGGTTAAATTACTATTTATTCGCTAGGGTGTGCCAGACTTGGCATTGCTGCTGCCGGTGTGCTTTGCGATGCCAAAAATTCAACTATGCAAGGACGCTTCTGGCTACGTTCACACCGTTTTTTTCACATTGCGAGTGGAGTTGTAATCATTCCATTTTGGATATAACTCGTTCTATACTTAAATGGCGATTCCACACAATCAAACCCCACGGGAGAGCAAATCAACGCAAAATATTCCCTGCCCTTATTTCAAATTTAATCTAACGTCAGTTTTGGTTGGTTAGGTTTGAATTTCGGGAATCCAAATAAACAAACCGCTGTACTTACGTACAGGCAATTGTGGTACCCATGGGAAAAGTGAGTTCACTACAAACATCACTCTGGATGTGAGTTCTAGTCGTCGGCAATACCTTGCATATCCTGTGATATCCAATAGGAAAACTGCTGGCATCCATCGATCGATCGATCGATCCATCCACCAACTAGAAAACTGCCCCAGGACCATTCTGTTGTGGTGTATTAGAATTGTTGACATGTTTTAAGTTACCAGGGGCAGCCAAATTTAAAAGTGGGAAGCTTGGGCAAGCGAAATGACGAGATCGTGCGAGTGGTCGACGAGGTAGCTGTAACTGTTGCCCAACGTTAAGAGGCCAGATCTAATCACTTGTTCGGTTTGATGACTCACTGCCAAGCGACAAGACCACAAGTTCTAGAGTTTCCCATGTTTGATGTGTGAATAAATGTGAACTCGAGTAAGTGGGTTTCCAAACGAATTTAGCATCATGTTTCGATCTGAGAAAGTCAGTTAAATCTCAAAATAGTGGAGAACCAGTACATGATTTAAAAAAAGCTGCTTTAAGAAATAATACTTAGTAAAACACAGAACCCCAGTCTCGGATGATTCAATTGCTTCGTTTGAAATACAAAAAAAACTGAGAAGGGAATTATTTACGATATATGAGATTTAAATTCAACAGGAATGGTCAATCGGGACCAAACAATAAAGGACTACTTAAATCTAAGATCTTTTTCTAGATTCGTTAAACCTATGCAAAACACCTGCGCAGAAAACCCTACGATTAGATGACGTCGATTCGTTCTTAATATTCTCACGAATCGTTGTCATAGGCACACACTTAAAAGAAGAGTCAGGTGTCATCTGCTAGCCAATCACAGTTTCCTGGCACTGACTAGTTAGATACGCAGTATAAATTTCAACAACCTGACGCAAACGCAAGTAGCGACAGTGGGGCACACTATGAACGCAGGTGACTCAGTACCGATTGTAATCGATAATGGATCTGGCCTCAGCAAATCGGGTTTTGCTGGGGAGGACGCTCCTCGATCAGTAATCCCTTCAATCATTGGTCGGCCCAAGTACGAGTCTGTGATTACCGCCATGGCTGAAAAAAATACCTACATTGGTGACGAGGCTCAGACAAAACGAGGCATGCTGTCCCTAAAGCACCCCATAGAGCACGGATTCGTAAATAACTGGGAAGACATGGAGAAACTTTGGAATCAGATCTTCTTTACTGAACTCCGCGTGGCTCCTGAAGAGCATCCAGTCCTCCTGACAGATCCACCTCTCAATCCCAAGGCGAATCGTGAACGCATAACGACAATCATGTTCGAGACCTTCAACGTACCCGCGATGTACATTGCTCTGCAGGCTGTTCTAGCGCTCCACGCCTCAGGCAGAATGACAGGTCTTGTGCTAGATTCTGGCGACGGCGCGACACACACCATCCCCGTCTACGAGGGCTACGGAATCACCTCGGCAATCGAGAGGCTTGATTTAGCCGGTCGTGAGGTCACTGAATACCTCATGAGACTGCTTCGTGGACGCGGGATAGCTTTTCGTACCACGTCTGAACGCGAAGTCGTCCGCGAAATCAAAGAGCGTCTCGCATACGTCGCCATAGACTATGATGACGAGTTACTCAAGGCTGGGACTACATGTGACTTGGAAAAGAGCTATGAGCTACCAGACGGCAATGTAATTAGACTGGGCAGTGAGCGTTTTCAGTGCGCGGAAGCTCTCCTGCGGCCATCGCTCATTGGGATGGAGGGTCCCGGGATTGCAGAATCGGCCTTCCAGACTATCGGTCGGACTGATTTGAGCACAAGGCGAGACCTCTACGACAACATCGTTCTCTCCGGGGGCTCCACCATGTTCCCTGGAATGCAAGACCGTCTGAAAAAGGAAATTACTAATATGGCGCCTCCATCAGCACGCGTTCGAATAGTTGCGCAGCCGGAAAGGAAGTACTGTGTTTGGATTGGTGGGTCGATTCTGGGATCGCTCTCCTCATTCAGCAAGATATGGATCTCTAAGGATGAATACGACGAGGTTGGACCTGGTATTGTTCACAAAAAGTGTATTTAATGTATTTGAAATTGGTTTTTTTTTAATTGATATGATTTGCAAATAAAGGTTATTTGACGCAAAACGCGGTAGTTTGTTCCAAATCAAGTCATTATCACACAAGACCAACAGGAAATTTTGTGTGCTCATTAACAACGAGTGAAGGCGCTTTTGCAATTCGAAAGCAATGTGTTGACAAGAAAGCGATTTGGGTTTTGATTGACACTTCGCGTAAGAATTGTTTTTTAGTACAAGTGTCGACTGTTTGATTTTCTCCTTTTAACAATTGTTAGATGGGTCACACCCAACTTCTCAAAAGGCAAATTGTGGGCAATTTGTTCACAGCTGTTAGTTTAGTTCTGTTTTAAACAAGAAGTGCAGAAAACTGACATTTTCTACATTATTTTGAATTTGGGTTTCCGTGAGACCAAGAATACAAACAAATATATGCGTGTTGCTCATGGTATTGGTTTCTTGAAAGCACACCCCTGTCTGAAGTGGCTTAGAACTTCGACTATGCTGAGTCACTATTTAGACTGGAGTAACTTCGTCCAGATCAGCCTACAAAAAAGTGACTGTTGATAATATAAACGTCTTGATTGATTCGGATCGCGACCATGATAACAAAAAAGTTGAATAGAGTCAACTTGGAATGATGTAAGGTGTCACGGACTCTCGAAATCAAATCTGCGTCATCGAAGTCTTCTTCGTACGTGATCATTTTATCGATTTTTTTGAAACGACTCACCACTGGTGCCGAAAATTCCCGAGGGCTGGATCATGATCTGCCTGTGTTGAATGACATTTAAGGTTGATTAGCAGAGAGGAGACGCGTGCCACGACCGACTAGTGACACAGGCTAAGGTAGCAGTCGAGTAAACCAACACAGGCATAATTGGCACAACGCAAGAAAATGGTGCACCATTGAGGCAACGTAGTGACTCATGCCCACACATTTTGTGACTCGTGGAACATGATTGGTGCCACTAGCACCATCAGGCTGACAACACTAATGCTGGGGACATGAGATTACATTTGGTTCACTTGTTGCTCATTGGCTGCACAAAGGTTGTGCGAGTTTATTGGTGCCAAATTTCTCATCCAAAAACCGGAATTAATCTGCTTCCAGTGTGTTTGTTTGCTTAACTTTCATGTAGGTTTATTTTAAGCACGGTGAAATGCTTTATCTAAATACGCCATGGAATGTTTGATGCTGTCAAAATACGATAAAAGTTAGAGATAATCAATTTAGCGTAGCATAATTTGTTTAAAGGTACTGCTGACCACCGTTTATTGATTAGGTATTGCCACAAAGAACTCAAAAATAAATATTCTGCAATTGAGGATAGTTTGAAGAGATCTTTTGCATTTGCTTTTAAGTTGGTTAACAAGACGTTTCTGCATGGGTTTAACTTATCTTCTCAAAAACCACACCGTAAATACACATTTCGTGGTGCGGTGGGCTGATGCGAATCGATCAATCACAAAGGTTGCTAATTAGGCTCGTTAAGGTCTTACAATGCATTGGGTGATGTACTTGCTTCATTGATAACTGGGTGTGTCTGTGTGTGTGTGTGTGAGTATTTAGCAGTGTCAGTGTGGTAAAGGTTGAGCTAGGCGACAAACGTGATTGTCGCTGCATCCACATAAAAAACTTTCACGTCAAGGAAAATAAACTATGTGAACTCTGATTCGGAATTGTTTGTAAGCGTTACCAATCAACTTTTAAATAGGCTGCGTGATATAGAGCTACCGACAACAGAGGTTTCAGGTCGCTGTCAATATTTATTTCTGGACAATTCAACAATCAGAATGTTGCGAGCAGCAAGCGAGCACAGCTGACAATCGTGGGCGAACGCAGCGTGAAAGCGCGAGCGAACACAGTTCAATCGATTTTTTGTGAATGCAATTCACGTAACTGTGTCCGTTAATGGATCGATGCTTAGCGAAGCTATATAAACGCGCTTGTTATCCCGTACACACCACCGCCGCTGCTGCATCAATACATAAGCTGAACTGGTATGGTTATCTAACCGCATTAAAGCCTGCTACAAGATAAAAGGGTATGGCTGAAAGGAACTTGGAAAGACTGCCGTTGTTCGCACTGAATGCCCTTGTGCTTTGTGCTCTGCACGCAAGCAATTTTAATAGCTCCCCAGAGGAGCATTAAATAACATTCAAGCAAACCCAATAGCGGTCCATTTATTAACCTTGATTATGGTATAGGTCCGTTCTGTTCCACTTGAATCGTATTTCTCTCGAACTCAAAGATGTAATTAAAGGTGTTTTTTAAGACTATTTAAGGCAGTGTACGATCGCAGTAATCCCCTGTGGTGGTTATAGTTCTAACGGTTCCACAAACGAGCCTAACAGCCAAGACTCATTCAAGAGGATTGACGTCGAAAGTTGTTGTAAGGATGAATATGATGAGAGGCTAGTACCAGCCTACCGATAGATTTACAAGGGTATTTGACTCATCCCAACATTTGTGGTGACTAGGACGAAGAGGTCTCAAGATAAGCGTCTGCTATCCTCCTTCCTTGTTATGCGAATGAGTTCATTCTGAGTAATGCTACCAATTTATAGCTTCAGAGGTCTGAAGAGCATTTTCAAAAGAGAAGAAGTTTCACGGGAAATTTACATGAAATCTCGTGTATTGCTAGAAACTGATGATTTTTTTACAGAACAAAGTAAACTTGCACGCACGTTTGGGCCTTGTCTGATCGTCCCCTTCGGATTTCCATTCTTACCAACTCAACACCAGTCGTCTTTTAAATTAAGAATAAGTGTGAGCCTTTACTCAATAACTACAATTTGTGGAATTTTTCTCACAAAAAGTCACAGGAACGTAAACAGACAGAACTAAGAGGGTTAACTGCAAAAAGTGACGCAAACCAAATATTTTTTTCATGGAAAATTCGGCACCAAAAATATAGACATCATGTAAAATGTGTAAATTTTGAAATCAGCTAGGCTGTTGTCAAATAGCATCCCTGCCGGAACGTCTTTTTTTGGTTAAAGGCACAAGATTTAGTTTAATTTGCACCAAGACACTTCCTATCTGGGTCGACGATCAGGGGTCAAATTTTTCCGGAAACAGCCGAGTTTGCTCACAAGGTCAAACGTATTTAAGTGTAGCATGTAGATTGCATTGATCATTGTAGATACGCTAGCTTTCAAAACCGTGATTTTTCGTAACATTTAGACCCTCCGCCGAGTAAAAGTCCAAAACTTTGCAAAATAAAAATGACTTTCATGAAGTCAAAACAAGAATTTTCAGATGAATTACTGGAATCTCTGATTTTTAAAATAATCTTTTTAATAAAAAATCTGGTTAGAATGAAGCCAAACGCACTCTCTGAGCTTATCGGCCTTTCTAAACGGGCAAGTGTTTACATTGGTGGGATTGTTTTTTTTTTTGAGAAAAACAGCCAATCGATTGTAGTCGTGGTTGCATGACGATAAAAATGCGCACTTCAGGCTCACGAGCAGCTCGTGAATAACTTTGCGTTTGGCGACTGCCCACCGCCCTCCCAACCCCAAATCCCCATTTCCCACTCGAACTCACTCCGGCCGGCCAATGAGAGCGCGCCGTCGCCACCACGACAAGTGCAACCAGATGCGATATGAAAATGTCACTCGCGCCGACAGAACCTGATGCGCGTCGTGGGAAACCTGCGCCTCCTTGGTCTGTGTCTGTGCCTCGCTGCAACCCCATGCACCCTGTCTGCAGACGACCAGACGCGGTCGAAACGGCAAATCACCAAGCCACAGTACCTCGTTGGTGAGCTTGCTTGACTGTTGTGTGCTTGGGAAGAGTCTTTTCGCATGCCCCTTACACCCGATTAGATGATCTCGTTTGTCTTCAGAGTTCCGTTACGCATCTCGGACGATTACGTGAAGTCGTGTTGATAAGCAAACACCTAGCTAGGGCTTGCGTCTTCGTAGAACACATCAAATGGCTTAATATCGCCATAAACATTGGATGAAAACGAGCAGCAATCTTTCTTGAATGTGTGGTCAGTCGAGCTTATGTGAGATGTAATCGGTCATCTGTGTTCTGACCGACCAGAGAAATTCTTAAACAACAGAGTCGCCTATTTTTACCTTACATCCAATCAAACCCGGGCCTTATTCGGTGGATCGTGAACACCCTTGACCAGAATTAATTTGTTTTAAAGGTAGAATCGCTGGAATCGCTAGATTTAAACGACCTTTTATTGCGGACCGAATATCAGGATTGATAACTTTTTTAAAAACAGACCATCTTTTATTAAAGCAGGGCAATTATTTTGACGAAAAAGCCGTAAGTTTTTCTACTTCTGCAGCGTTTCTGAAATTCAAAATATCCAGACTGTCCTCAGAAACCGCATTCTAACTGATTGGTCGACTAGTCACCTAGACGATGTCATCTACTTAGAAGAGGGAGGGTATTTGAGGCGTGGGCACTAGCTTCTTCTTTCTCTGCTTTTCAAAGGCGCGGTCTTCCAAATGAACGAGCGGAATTCCTCGGAATACAGAACCTTCAGGAGCTATCCGACCTCCTCGTCACTGATGTGGCACAGCTTCCTCCTCAAGGAGAAGGTCGTCCATGTCAAGGACGTACACGACAGCTTCCAGATGGCCAGTGCAAGTAAGCGAACATTAAAAAGACTAATACATTGTTGCCGCCAAGCGGATCAACCGCAACTCACTTGACGACCAAAGTAAATTCTGATGTACACGTCTGATTTTGAATAAGGCGAGTTTCATAGTTGAGGAACTCAGAAACCACGACGAGTAATGTACCAGTCAGATAAATCAAGCCCAACACTAATTTAAAACAGATTGGTTAATAATTTGTGTCCTCTTACTAGACAATGTTGGTAAAATGGAGAAAACAATTATTCCCAAGTTTAAATTGCCCTGTTTTCCGTCGATCGATAAGTTTACAAATACCGCTTTTGTGAGATTCCTTTGGTTTCGATGCGTCACATTAAAATCCATGACATTTTGAAACTATTTTCGTGATGTCAACCAAAGAGCATTTTCAAAGAAGGAAGTTCAGGCGAATTTGGAGGGTATGATAGTATTTTCCAGATAATCTCTTTCAAGGGATTATCGGTATGTCGAGCAGCGCCAGGGCTAGCTAAATCGTGATGAAGGACGACACTTTTCCTGTTGACCAATTGGATTGCGTCTTATTCAAGGGTGCTTTCTAGCAACGAAGGTGATCACAGAAGATATTCAAAGCGCTTGCATGATTGCTACCTAACAATCTTGCTGGATTACACCTTCTATTTCCTCTTTCTTGGTAGATGTTCTTCCTACCATTAATCCACGATTGGTGGGCGTTCTACCTTTGATAACCAGTAACATGAGGCTTGTTACGGAAGCAATAATCTATAACAAGCCAAACGCGGCAACAGATTTTTCAGAGAAAGCAGTTTACAGTCATTGGAGCATTTCTAATTTCCCCAAAAGAGCACATTTTCGATTGGATTTGAATTGATTTGGATTTCTTGCTCAGGATCCTACTCTACGCTGAACACGATCTTCCTCCCCCACTGACATTAGATCGACGGCGTTTAACATTATAGGAGATGGTTAAATTTCTCCCACGAATAACAAGACTGTCGCCAAATGGTGTCAGAAGTTGTCTTGAAATCAATAAGCTACAACAAACAACATGCTGTCCAAGATTTCCTAGACGCAGGTGATGTAGGAACCATTTTACAGTCACGTACAGCTTTCCGATATTTTTTGATTGGCTTACAGCGGTTGTGCAAGGCATATTCCCTGGAGGTTGTGGAGATATCTTGAGCTCCCAAAACTTCGGAATACTATTTTGGATAATTGTACAAAGTTAAATCATGCCCTCTATGTAAGGATAAACCTCTTCGCTCAAACTTTATAATATACCACGCCATCTTCTGCATCGGGACCATTATGAAACCTTTTAGTGAAGCATTTCTGGTATTAACTTTGGATGATACAAGCATGGCTATGCATGTTATTCAATAACATGAACGCCAAGGACGTATTTAACTTCGTAAATGCGATATCCAAAGCTACAACAAACCATGACATTTTAATAACTAATATACCTTATGTTTTCAATAAAAACCGACTTGATTTTACACCGCTCTGATTTTTAAGATAGGCAAATTTCGTGTTTACTGTTGGGGACCCACGATTCCCCAAGATTGGTTTCTGATGTTATTTACATTTATTCACTAACATTTGTTTTGCTACGCTTTTTATCAAGTCAAGGTCAACCCTGACTTGAATTAGTTTCACTTTCGTTACTGCACAGTGATTGTGTGTTTGGTTTATTAAGACGTCGTAATTTTGAATACCTCTTCACCGATTACTTCATGATGCACGCTAAGTTTCATCCGTCTTCATGGTGCAAATCAATGTGCGAAGGAAAATTTTGGAAAAAGCTTTCACCTCAAAAGTAGTCTAGCGTCGGCCAATTAAAATGCCAGCTTATCGGTGATTACTTAACGAGGCAGATCAAAATGTGTTCGCTCTCTCGCACAGAGATATCTGTGTCTAATCTTGCCGTAACTTTTAATTATACGCAACCACGATGATTCAGCCCGGACACAACGCTACCGTCAAAAGTGTACTTTACTGTTATTTGAAGTCGCCCACACGAGCCGCATGCACTGTTCACAGACGTAACAGCAAATTTACGAGTCCTTCCTACTAACAGTTTGCACACGCAGCAAGTGAAAAGTACAGTCGGGTGTTTAAGTGCATGCCTTTGTTTATAAATTAGAAACGATTTCAGAGAATACAATTGCTAATCACTTTGTACTTCTAAAATCAACTCCTTTTGCCCTGTCTTAAGTATTGTAAATGATTTGCTTGAAAGAACAAACTAGACAATTAGATTAAAATTTTCAAGAAATGGTTTTTGTTAAAAAAAAGCATTAGAGTTTTTCATCCTAGCTGTTTTAGAGGAGAAATTGCTTGCATTCTTTGTCATGTTTGCTAAAAAGATGATCTCCCAATCACGGCAAGAGGTTAGAATGTAGAGACGAATCATCAAAGTCGAGCACAAGTTATTCACGGGTACTGATAGTAGATATTCTTTAATTTACCGCGAAACACGATGGAAGCTAGAACCTTCTAATAACAGTAAATATTTAAAAAATAAATAGAGTAAACCCTAAACTGTAACGTTTATATGGATGATCACCTTTATGGTACAGTTCAAATAGTGTTCCAACGAAACCAGTGCAGTAAAACAAAGGATCATACAGAATTTGACACGGCAACCTTTGAACACCTACTCTAAATGGTAAGAGGACTTAAAGATGTTTCCTGTGCCACAGTTTGTGAACTCGTAGCGGATGGCGTGATCGCCATCTTCGCGCCAGTTTACCCCGAGACCCTGACCATCGTGAAGTCGATGACGGCGCAGCACGACGTCCTCGTTTTTACCACCACCGACGTTCACCACATTGGCACCTCGGCCGCGGAGGTGGCGGGCTCCGTGAACATCGTGAAACTTCGTCCCCTCACCGCGCCTGCTATGATTGACTTTATGATTCACTCGGAGTGGGAAGATGTGCTCTACCTCTACGAATCCGACGAAGGTACCGTCAAACATCATGCGATTTGTAAAATTTCAAGTCCAGCCAGAACACCAATGAATAATCAGTGTTTGATGGTGCAAAAATGGCGCCACTAGTTGAAGTGGTCATTGTTAAAATTTGGTGTCTTTAAAGTGTAATTGCAGGGCACATAAGTAATATTTAGTCGACAAATACATTTTCAACACCGAAGAAATTAAAACATGGAAGTTAAATGCCACTGACGGTTTTAGATTTCTATCAAAAAATAAGTTACATTGCCGCATGTAACGTTGTCACATGTAACATTTACAGAGAGTAGGTTTGTGGGTTAAGCACTGTCGGCATGCTAACAGACACCTGCCATTGGAAATGCAAGCACACGCAACATTTTGTACAAACAATTCGAATACAAATCACAATTTTTTATGGTTTGGAACCATCCGTAGTTAAACTTCGCACCGAGGTTCAAGTGTCTGTGATTGGTCAGAAATTAGGATAAATTGAATGTGATTCTACTCAGGACTTTCTATATACTAACCGTCATAGTTAAGTCACGCGGTGTAAACATCATGCTAGTGATTAACAATGATTCCACTTGATGTACATGAAAATTTGACCTTGAAAAACCTTCAGAGCAGAGCCAATCACAGCTGATTGGCGTCACCACCGGTTAGCCACAAAGACCTCTTCGATATCAGTAGATTCAAAGTGGTGCTTGTGACTTGTGACTAAACACTTGCGAAATGTTGCCACTGCCCTAAAAAGATCTAAATTGTGTGCCTTTGATCTGTTATCTGTTCGCGCTGCTCATCTCAGTGCTTTTTAACCGTTGACTTTTTGCCTTCAGGCAAGTGCCAGAGGCTGGAGATAATTGGGTTTGTTTTTCGCGTGCGCTTTAGCCAAATACCGCCTGCGATGGGTCCTCGAAAAGGCAATTAAACGAGCTCCCAGATTCACCGTTGACTTCCGCAAAATTACCTGGAAACCGGAGCCAGGCACGGGCGATGAGTATGGCCTGCGACAACACGTGCATCCGCGCACCAACGCCTTCCAGCGCAAGTCCATTCTCATCGACCTCTCGTCGCGTGAAAACACCCGAGAGTTGGTCGCTGCGATCGGATCAATTATGCCCGAGAGGGCGGATTTGCACTTCCTCATTGTCGGGGGCGTGAGTTTTCATCGTACCGCGTTTTACGCCGATTTTCATTGGTGGCTGATAATTGCCAAATTGATGGGCAATTAGTTTTTACGGTTCCGTCTAGGCGACAACTGGAGTTCGTTTGAGGAGGGTTAACAAAATAAACTCACTTCCTCCTTCGACGATTTAGACGTCTGCCGCAATCGACACATTGCCCAAACAGCTAAAGCCGTATCGGTTGTAAAACGACATTGACGAGAGTGTTATTTCGTTTTTGCTAGGATTACTGTGTCTGATTTGAATATCTTTTGCTAAATTGGCGATTTCCCATCGAGATTGTAAATAAGTCTCTTAGACCAATTTCCTAGGAAATTGCCAGAATCGAAGAATGGCAAATTACAACCTAGAAGTAAAACATTTTACGCAGGTTGTTTTAAACAATAAATGTTGCGACAGCAATTTGAATAAACACGAAAAGATAAACAGAAAGTGTGTACAACAAGTAGGGAAACAAACTGCAGTGGCAGATTTAAATAATGTTCAATTGCAGTTAACGATGTGATTTGCTTTTTTTCCGCAATCGGTAGATGCTACATATGTGAAGCAAATTTAGTTCACTTTAGTTAACAACTGAACACATATACCTGGTAGCTCGTAGCAAGGCATTTGAGTTTGTTGCATACTTAGCACATTTTTGACCTTAAACCCACGAATTATCATTCAACAACGACATCTTAAAATGCCTATGATGTGGATTCGGTATCATTTGAAATCAAAGAAAGTGACAAATATGCGATTGGCTAAGACGAGTTCTTTGTTTAAAATAAAACAAAAAATTCCCTCACAAAACACTTGTTGTCTCTACAGCCTATCTGCTCCAATCAACACGCTCCATTCAAAACTGTCTTCTGGTTGCATTGGTATCGGAGCCATTATGTTCGGACAAAAATATTTTTGCATAGCTCACACAGCACCTTGTAATAAAGCAAGAACCTAATTTTCTTGAGAAAGACATTCTTGCTCATCTTGCAGTCGTTCCCACTGTGATGCGTGTTTAAAATGGTCATTTGATCAATCACGCCGTGAGAGTCGCTTGGAATTCTCCTGCATAATTGACCTCTGCACGAAAACCAACCATCAGGCATGTTCGGCAAAAGCTGCTCGTCGAATTTGGTGTGTCACGCTACCTGAGAAATTTCTGCCAACCTCACAAATTATTAGCAGCATCACGCAACGGAGTTCGTTTTCCAGCGAGGTTGCTAACATAGGTTGGGTTCAGTGTTTCCAATAAATCTGCCAGCATCTTTCCATCGGTAGATCAAATCTACCGAGGCATGCATGATCTGGTGCTTGGTTAATTTGTCGGTGACTATACAAGTTAAGAAATATTCCAGGTTGAGTAATCTTTAATCAGGAAATTTAGCCAAATTTCATTGGTTCTAAGCTCATGCATTGAGAGGGATCAATTTGACGCCGTTTCTTTCTCCTCATTGGACAGGATATCAACTACATTAACGGTAGTTCTTTGAAATTTGGTGGAATCAACATGACGGCGCTCTCAGACATTAATTTCGACTCGGCAGCCGTGAAGACGTACACGCTGGAGTTGAATCCTCGTGCACGTGAATCGACCCTGGCCAATACAAACCTCTCGGTAAGGTTTTGTAGTAAAAGCTTAGCCCAAACTGCGTTCGTCAAAGCTTGCATCACCGTTTTCGATTCACAAAATCTTAGATTATTGTGCACAGTCTGCATGGGATTAAATATGCAGAGTCGTGTGCGCCAATGCTGATTTGAAATACTGTTTTTTTTCCTCAAAATTCTTCAAATTTGTTTCCGAAAATAAAAATGTCTCAGAGAGGATCAGCGCCAGTTTTTGAACTTACATGAGTGAATGATGGATTTGTGATACACCAGACAGGTGCGTATGAGACCAATTACATGTCTTCACACCTTAATCAACAATGGTTTAAGTGATAGTGACTAAATATAATGTGTTACAGGTCCTTTCATTCACATCCCCTTAACCTCTAGGCGTGAACGGTAAGACCACATCTTCATTTGACCATTTCAGCGATTTAAAATGTCAGTTTAAATATTCTGCTTGTTTTGGCAGCATGATTACAAATGTCGATTTTACAAATTAAGACTTGATCGATTTCTCAGCATTCGAACAGTTGTTTAAACTGAAGAATTGTATTGCGGAGGAATTGAACACACCAAGGGCAATTATCTCTGGAGATAGTAAAAATGCAACTTCAGAGATCGCTTCATTCATCATCACGTGGTGTGTCTGTGTTCGCGGCATTTAAATGGCCGTTTTAATTAATTTTAAAACAGCAAAAAACTGCACGAAAGGTCAGTGTATTAGTTGCAAAAGACTTTGGATCCATTAAAATTGGTCAAATGCGTTTACTTTGCGTAAATTGGTATAATTATGAAACACAGATCAATCACAACATACGGACTGGATTGCGGTTGGTGTGAGGAGGCGTCGAAACGTGTTTTTTTTGTGCCATGGGCGAACGTGGAGTGGACTGGCAGCCACCCCGCGTGAGTGATGCGTACATGAGGGCCCGCCGAGTGGACCAATGCCCCCCCTTTTGTCATTGGCCTCTGTCAGCATTTGCCTGTCACGCACGCGTACTCATACACCCACAAAGCCGCTTGGGTGGCGTGACGCTAATAAATGGTCGTGTCCTCTGTCACCTCCTCTCTTCCCTCTTCTCGGGTAGTCACGGGGTTCAGGTGAATCATGAACGCTCGCTCATGGCTGACTCCAGTTCTAGTTGACCCCATGGAGCCCTGTTTTAGCATTCAGTGACTCAGATGTTTGTCGTGGAGCGCCCACGTGTGTGTAAACGCGAACTTCGCTAATCCTATGAAATATATTGCTCACGTTTATGCACCACAAACGCGTCATTCGACTCCAGCTCAGTCAGTTCACGAGACGCCAGAAGCTTCACCATCATTAGCCTCCTTATTCTCCTTCGGAAAATTCTGTTATGGGTCTTAACATGTGGTCTTGAACCACGCCGCGACCACGGAATTAGCCCTGGCCCAATTACGTTTTCCTGATACCCGCGATGAAGAAAAAGATCGGGGAGGACGTGGACACAACCGTTTACTTCAGAGCTCAACCACGTTGGTGTTGTTGTGTCGTGTGTGGGATTTGCGCGTGTATATTTATACCTCGGATGTGGGAGTCTTACATGCGCTAACATCGAGACCTAGGTGTGAGGATAATCCAAGATCAATACTCGTGTGGATGAGGGGGGAGTTGAGGATCTGCGCGGCTGTTGACATGCAGCGAAAAGGGGGACCCCGCGTCGGAGGTGGAGCGACCGAATTAGGGGGTATGAATAGACACGATTCACAACCATCTGCGGACATTCACACCAATCTCCCAGAACCACAAATTAATTCCTGCTATAGAAAGTTGAAAACAAATTCCTAAATGGTCCACGCTAGTACTGCTTTTGAAGGCGGTTGTGTGAACCGACTTAACTAAACGTATTCAGGCTTTGCGATTGGAACCAACCGAGTGCTTGAAATACCAGACGGTTTAGCGTGGAGTCATAACGAGATTTTTTTCGCAGACTACGCGCCAACCCATCCAACTGGGTTGAAAATGAATTTGTAGCATGCCCGGCCGCAAATCTCGTTACATCGCGTCCCATCCGAGAGATTTTTGATCTTGATGCTGGACAGGGAAAAAATATGTTTTTTTTTGAGGGAGGATTTTGTTCATAGGGAATCCAGTGGGCGTGTTTTTGCGCAGTTTGCGCAAAAGACGAAGTCGGTTTTGTAATGCCAATACTACTTTTATTGAGGTATAAGTAGACACGAATTCGACTGAGATATACTGCATGCAACTAAGGGTGGTCAAGTAAGTCAAGCCGCATCTCCCGTGAATGCTGACAGCGGCTTTGCTTGACGATATTCCAGTATGAATCTGCTCTGCTCATTGATGGACTGAAGAGTCTGGTGCAGGCGCTGCAGCTTCTCAATGAGGACGATTATGCAGGTCGACTTGAAGCGCCGGAATTCTACGGAAACGCTGGAATCAGTCGATCTGGCAGTCTACCGTGCCAGCCAAACTCCGCGCCGGCGTTCTCAGCTCCAATGATCCTCAACAAACTGCGAAAGGTGGTGAAATATTCCGGTTCAGTTTTTTCGGTGGTTAAAATGTTTTGCTGCTTTGCGATAGACACCTGTTCCAATAAGTGACAAAGCCAAGAATGTTATTGATTTGACTTTGACCTGTTAGCATATTAGCCCACGTTTCCATTTTAGGGCTATTCAGGTAGTTGCAGGTGAACCTCAAATTAACACGTTACTTATATTTATCGAGTAGCCATTATTTACTGACAACCTTAAACGAAGATTTAAACATCAGGTCACTAACGAGCGATTAGGTTGTGAATAAAACTCATGGGCCAGGAGTGCATGATCGGAAAGCCTAGTGAACTATTTTCCCACACAGTGTCACGGTAACACTTTTGTCGAATATGTTGGTAGCATGACAAGTCTCTCCGCGTTATTCAAATTTCATCTCTCTTGAAGCAGTATTCAACAAAATCCAACACAACCGATATTCAGGTGTCACTGCAGATCTTGAGATGACAGAGTCGCAAGGAATCAAGTTAGCAAGAAGACTGTGATCAGTGTAGACGTAGAAGAAGTCAAAAATAGGTAGACTACAAGTATCTGGTGGAATGCCCAGATGCCGTCCAGTCGACGAAAGACTCCGGCACCGAAGCATTTGCCTTGTGACTGGCAGAAGGTCAATTCATACCGAGGCGACAGCAAGTCTCGAGTCAACATGAGGAGTTGGTTCGTCGCCGGTTTTGTTGTGGGCCCCAGCATGTGGTCTTGAACCACGCCGGGGCCACTGAATTAACTCTGGCGCGATTACGCGACCCTGATACTTGCGATGAAGAAGAAGAAGACCACTGGAGAGGACGTGGACACAACCGTCCACTTCAGAGCGCGACCGCGTTAGTATCGTCATGTGGTGTGTAGCTCAGGTGTGGGTGTGTGTAAAACGGCGTGAGTAACGTGCTAACTTCGACACCTAAGCGTGGAGATAATCCAAGATTATCGCTGGTGCTAATGAAGGGGAGAATTAAGATGTGAGAAGGGTAACCGGATTAACGAATATGACAAACGGAACTCACAACAGTTTCAAAGTTGCTCCATCGATTTTGGTAATGCCCTCAGAGGTGGTACATTCCTGTTTAAAGTGCACAAGACTAAACGAATTGTCATCGAAGTAATGGACACCTCAACTTATCTCAGACTTGTCCCTTCATAGACCTTCTGGTTGTGCTACGCGATCCCTATCAATTCAACTGTAGATCTGTCCCTTGCAGATTTCCTTCGGCGGTTTGACCGGGAACATGCGCATTGACAAGAACGGATTCCGAAGCCACTTCACCTTGGATCTTTGGGGTGTGAAAATGAAGCAGTCCTTTTCTAAGGTTGGGTTTCTGTCGCGGTGATAAATGGCAAAAAATCTACAGGCAGTCTCATCGATTGCATGGCTGTTTCTTTAGCTAGGTGAATGGAACTCTAATGCAGGAATTGTCATGGAATCACCGATGGACAAGACCAACTCGAGTGTCAAGGTGGACCTCAACCGCGTGAGAATTGTCTCTAGCATTCTGGTAAGTCCCTTCCACCAATCGCCGCGGGTTTTTTTGGTGGCATGTAATTAACAGCTTATCTTCTGTAATCTGCAATGCTATAATTACCTCATGCTTTGAAGTAGCTTAATTGCTTTTTAAGAGCACTTACAATCATGTAAGTCTCCCTCCAGCAAATAAATTGTTGTCACAGTATTGATAAAATCCTTAGATTATGGAACTGTCGAAGTAGAACTGATATGGGCGACAGCTGCTCTGGTGCATACTGCGCTCTTGGGAAAACGCTTGACACTCGATCTCTTAAATAATGTCAAGGAGATCGGATCTACATGATCGAACCTTACAACAAAGAGGCGATGGGTTTGCAGCGTTTCGCTGCAAATTCAAACATCCATTTTGGAGGTGTAATGTCTCCTTCTGAGAAAACGTCTTCTGCCATGGGCAGCCAGTTCTGCCTAACCTATTAATCCCATTAAACGATAAATTTTGACGAGTTTTTTTCATTCATGGTGTTTCCTACGTGTCCACTTTAAAAGAAGTTTGCAATTACTGAAAACTGAGGTGATAAACCAATGGAAAGATATTTCCACGAAGACAAAACCACGGTAATTTTGAAAAACAGTTGTGAGCGGGCGACAGCGCAGCATTTAGCAGTCTTTTAAAATTTCTGGACTCGAAAAAATTCCTACATTACGGATATCGGAACACATAATATCAGCAATCTTTTCGAAGTTGCCCAAGAAATCGGTTGGCCACGTCCAAGTTACGGTGAGCTTGTCGAATTTTCCGAGTTAGTATTCGAAGAGATTTCCACATTTTGGGTTGTACAAATGAGACTAGCGATCTTTTTTACTTACGATTATTGTACTTAGGCTCGTAAAACGTAGCGACAGTCAACTCAAACTGCGTAAACTGACAACATAAATGGCAAGCAGGGTTCAAGAACAATTTAATTATGGATTTCAGACTAATAGCGACAGATGCCTGACAACCAGTGTCTGCGACATTTCATTTGTCACCTTAAAATGAAGTTATTTGAGAAAGTAAATTGTAAATCAAGCAAGATGGGGTGTGAATTTGCCTCTTAAACACTGATGATGTACTTATCCCTGGACGCATTAAATTCAGGGTTTTCGTGGCTAACGACAGCTCCTGACAGTTATGCCTTAGGGCTAATTAACTCGAATTCCCCCCCTGTTAATTAATAGCCAAGAAGTAGTTCCCCTCTTTGTGTTGGGCTAGCTGCCTGCTCTTGTGGACAAGCGTCGAATGTGGATGGTGGAGTTTGGGTGGGAGCTAATGTAGCCTCGTTTTTTTAAAAAAAGAGGATAATTTAAAATGTGCGAACAATGTTGAGGCATAATTGATTTCATTGAAGCTCTCGCCATTCATGATGGAGAAGAAGGACGCCAACGGGAAGGCGATTAAGGGTGAATACGAGGGATTCTGCGTGGACCTGGTCAAAAAGTTGTCGGAGATGATAAAATTCAAGTACAGAATGAAGGCCGTCTCCGACGGCCAGTTTGGAAGCTTCGTCAACGGCAGCTGGGATGGAATGGTTGGAGAGCTGCTACGCAAGGTGAGTGAGCCTTCGGCTGTGACCGTTGCCATAGTCTCACCTGAATTGCCAGGCGTGTTTTAAGGGCACTGCACCAGTCAGCAAGCCGCATTTCAACCCAGTTGAACGTTAACACCCATTGGAGCCAGGTGAATCACCGGCGCCAGCCAACTTGCAGCTGACCTGTTCGGACGGGCTTCTGCTCAAATGCGTCGAAGGTCGAATTCAGAAGAATGCTTCGAGGGCCCCAGTTGATGTGACGGAAATGCCGCGATGGCTGACGCGTTCATTCACACGCACGATATGTTTGCTCTTAGAAAAGAAGCATTGCCTTTGCACCCCCTTCTGTTTGCTCGCATGAATTCCGTTGAATCGAAACCCCTCATTACGATAGGACCAGCAATTTGCTACAAATTTTGAGATCTTGATAGCGGTCAGCGTTGAGAATGCTCCTAGTCTGAACACAGTAGCTCGTTGTCGTAAACACCAATGAGCTTGCAGAGTGGTCCTCATTTTCAAATAAAAGCAACTGTCATTCAAATCCCTTTGTCAAATTCACAGAGAAATAAAATAATCGATAGTAAAAATCGATTGAGTTAACATACCTAGTCAGAATATTCGTGAACTATCTTGAATACGAGTAATATTGGCGGGCTCAGTGCTTACCAGCTAGACCACGATTGTATCAATTAATCACACAAATTTTTTTCGCTTCGATAATTGGTCGTTAATTAAACAAAGTGAATCGATATGTGTAAGGGCACTAATGTTAAGGAAACCATTGTACTTTTTCACCTAAGCATAAAACGCAGTTGCATAGAACGTTTCAATTTGATCACGAGTTTCTTTTTTAACTCAACTAAGCGTTCTGGACAAATACTTGATTACTGCCACACTTAATTCACTCTCAATTCTCATTAGACATATTTCTTACATCGAAACCGATATGCCGGCCTATCAGTTGCACAAAATCAGTTTTTTCAGACATTTGCATCCATTCAAATGAACTCTCTGTGAATCGCATAGAAGGGCTTTGTTGAAACCGTTTATTTTGTATTTCCGTCTTCATAGGAAGCCGACATAGTCGTGGCTCCGTTGACCATCACGTCAGATCGAGAACGCGTGGTTGACTTCACAACGCCCTTCATGGAGTTCGGACTGTCGGTGATGTACCAGAAAATTGACCGCCCCCACCCCGACCCCCTTTCCTTCATGGAGCCCCTGTCCACGGAGATCTGGATGTGCATCTCTTTCGCGTACCTCGGCGTCTCCGTGGTGCTCTTCCTTGTCAGTCGACTGAGTCCCGCCGAGTGGGGAGCGCCTCTAACCCAACTGAAGACCATCAGCGACCCCGGCTCGGACGGCGACGACGCTCTAGTGGTCGAAGACAATAAGGCTGGCGTCCACGGCCACATGGACAACGTCTTCTCAATTTTCAACAGTTTCTGGTTCGCTCTATCGACGTTCGTTCAGCAGGGTGGCGACATTGTTCCGAGGCAATGATTCATCCAGTTCCTCTTGAAGTTTTTATGAGTTTGAGTTCACGATTTCACCCACATGCCACGCAATTCGTGGCAACTGCGTCTGCCAACGTCGAATCCTGGTTTTCGCATGATCCCCTTTGGAGCAGTTGCGTTCCGCGACAGTTCCTTGACGCTTCACAGTTCTGATTTTGAGATCTACAGAAGTCCGTTCCACTTTAACTAAGGAGCTAAGTGACTGTGGCTGGGTATTTGCTGGAGGCAGTCGGCGTATTTAACTTCATAGTGGAGGCGCACAATTAATTAACAAGTCGTTTCATTGCGTGCCTGATTTCCAACTTCATTCCACCAACTAAAACGACCAGTTGGAAGACGGTAAAGTATTTAAAAACACCGTAAAATTTCCCTTCCCAAAATCACTTTTTTCACGAAATTTAGCGTTAAACAAGTGTTGCAAATATTTAAAAATGTCACACCGATTAGTATTTAAAATCCCGCTATTTCGACAATTACTTTTGTGCCATTCAAAACATTTTTGCGCAATCGTGGGATAGAATTTTAATTTTTAACTCCAATATTCAAAATTTTTTGGAAGTAAGTGATGACACGCACGTGCGTGTGCATATGCGCATCAAAATTCCACTTGAATTCATAGGATCTTCTAATTTTTTTACGAAAAGACGAATTTTTTATAACTTGATTATGGGGTAGGTCACACACAATTTGCGATTTTTGTACTTAAAGACAGTAATTTATTAAATTGTGTCGTATGCATTGGCACAAGCAGGTTTCAGGAGAGTGGAGCATTAACAAGTGATCGGTCAAGTTTGTGGTGAAAGAATTGGAAATATGCAAAATCGATACCAGATTTTTGTTTGAGATTGCCAATTGGTGTGAATTTGTTCTGCTACGTAATTGGCTAGTATGGGAGTCAGACCTTGCGCCTTTGGGACAATCCTATTTAAATAATTGTTCTCCAATTTAGTGGATGGACTTGTAGGGAATCGTGATGATTCACGTCCACCAACCAAGTCACTTCATTCTCAGACTTGCTGCTCCCCTTTCATGGAGTCATCAGCAGTCGTTCGGATACTTCTGTGCATGCGTCCCCTCTACTGATCTTGACCAAACTGCATACGTAATACATGAATTTGGGTACATACGCACAGCACATCTAATAAACGGCTGCTTCTCCGCCACCTCCTATCTGAATTAGCCTATTTACTCTACTCAACTACCCTAGAAGACAAGCGGAAGACCAGAGGTAGCTGACTCACGATCGTTTACTAATTGTAGTGGTCGCAGTCTGAGCGACCCTGTAAAAGTACAAATGTCTGATTGGCCAGATGAATGAAGCTGGTGGTGTGGGGGAGGTACACGCAGAGGGACATATGAGCAGGCGGTTTCCCATGCTCTATAGGCAGGTGAGTGCGGTGGTGATTTTGACGACGGTGTTGATGGACACGAATTCAGCACGATTCACAGAAAAATCTTCCCGCTTATCTACGAGACGCCAATCAGACCAATCACAACTCGGGGTCCCCGGTGTGGTTCGATACCACATGCCACAGACTTTGCAGAACCATAGCGCATTAATATGAGTTTGTGCGAATTTAGGAGACTAAAGAAGAATGCCATTGCGGTGACCCACGCAGGTCTCTTTTTTGTAATTTGACGAAAATGACTTAGAATTCTGACGCTTGCCTATAGCCACAAACGCTCTTTCCCCTCTGGTACCTGGACAGTCATTCTTTCTTCCTTCCCATCAGATCCCTTTCAGGCAGGATTGTTGGTGGAGCATGGTGGTTCTTCACGCTCATAATCGTCAGTTCGTACACCGCTAATTTGGCCGCCTACCTCACCGTGGAACGCATGACAAATCCAATCAAGTCCTACGAGGACTTGGCTCGCCAATCGAAAGTCAAATATGGCATTATCAAATCGGGTTCGACCCGCAACTTCTTCGAGGTAAGTGTGCGTCGTCATATCTCCAGTTTTTGTGCTTGGTTGTGGGCTGATACTTGACAGGTTTGTTGAGGCAAGACAGAGAAGCAATATGACAGAAAATGACGGCTGTCTAGGCGTTTAGTGCGTTTTGGAAAGAGCAGATGTTTGGCAAAAAAGGAGTCAGATTATATAAGGCTGCTTGATATTGATTTTTGAACGAACATCTCTCTGCGAAGTGCACTCAACGTAATCGATTAAATTTACGCTTATTAACAAGTTTCGCGCGCTGATCGCCTTAGGCGTTCTCATTGGCTGGTTAAAACGTCACCTGATGTGACGAAAAAAGTGGACCAATTAACTTAAAAATTAGCGTTCGAGATAAATTCGGTGAACTTTTAAGTATACGTTAGGAATTGATGTTAACATTTTATTTGTAAAAGTCCACCTATGTTGAGATGACTTTGAATACGCCAACTGAACTTCCAAATGACCTGTTTCTAAGCCATTTTTAATAAAAAATATCACGTTTGGTACGCTGTTGCCAGCAAGTATTTTATAATTCATGAAGTAAGAGAGCGAGCAAGAATACAAAACTTTGGTCTGCTGAGGTTGTACGGCTGATCCTTTCATAATTTAGAGACATGAACTTCGTTGACGATAAGTTACAAATTAATAAAATGTTCAGTCAGTTTTGTAACTTATTTTATTTGTTTAAATTGCTGCTACCTTTTCGCCCACCGAATTTAAGCATGCGTGCTTTTGGTGCCAATGTTTGATTTGACAAATCTAACCCATATTTGACCTAATAATCTTAAAATGAAATGGATTTCGTGTATTTTGGCAAGCATTTGATTGACTAAACTTTGTTCTAGACAAATTATCCCTGAACTACAGCATTTATTGGGTGAGTGAAAATACTCATGTCCGACTCTCGATGTCGGTTTAAATATGCTCTTATGAATGTGCTAACTTTCCTTTCATAATCTTTTCCATTTACTGACATTTATAACCTTCAAAATTTAGGCACAGTCGTATGAGTTCTCAAAAAAATAAGCAGGTTCTGGAACAGCTTATCTGATTCATGTTCCTGCTCGTCAGTTAAAACAAATGGCGTAAATCAAAACAATAAACTTCACTTTATGAAAATTTCCATCATTAGTAATGAATTTATCGGTCAGTCGATTAATTTGGATCCACCAATGGGGTTACAGTGCGGTTGTCTGTTATCGATTCCGCTGCGTTTTGAGTGAACTTTAAGTGCGATGCCTGCGTTTCGCAGGATTTAAAGGAGATGAACCAGCTGGATTCTGGTTCCACAACCACTTCTCGCCTCGCCTGCCACCAAAACGAACTTGTCATGGATCAAATTATAACGGCAGATGAAATATGCTGTGTGTTTGCGACAGCATACTCAAGGAACATTGTTCGCTAGGCTATTCCACGAAGATCAACTCGCGGAAATCGATGCGAGTCGGGCAAATTTTGTAAATCGCGGAGGCGCCAACTCTTTACCATGACAACGCTGCACCACACCCCACTTAAAATTGACGCGAAACCTTGGGAAAATCATTCTTTAACACCCGTCTTATCTCATGATTTTGAATGGGACAAAATAGATCATATAGAGAAAGTCAAAAATACCTTCACCGGTAGCTTTGAAGAGAATCCACGAGGTTATTTTTATAAATAAGAACGTATCATTGGTTAATAAGCGCTAATCACGAAAAACAGGTCGTCCTTGATTTGGTTTAAAATTGACATTCATTGTTTTGCAATCACACAATACGAAGCATCAAGTTTACAAGCTGCAAAATACAGCTAATTTGTGGTTTAAGAAAAATTTAAGCGGCAACTGCAAACCAAATCCGCGTATCAAACGTTTCAGCCCAACCATCGGAAAGCCTATTTTTTTTCTAAAATTGTTGAAAATGTGCCTAAGATTTCGTCTCGCGCCTGCGAAATCTGACTTTTTAGCGCTTCTTTTTAACTGACTTTAAATTGATTATATTTTGGTGCCTTAAAGCCTTTGGATATGCAAAACTGTACGTAAAAGTACAGATTACAATCTGTAATTAGCAAAATTAATTTTAGGGTTTAAACACGCACAATGATTATTGGTTCAACTACGCTTGGTAAAACGTACTTTCAGCTGTGACCAAAATGTGCGGATATCGTGGTAGTTTGTGACGCTACCACTTCACCTCCTACACCCCATGACTGCTCAAAAAGCAGGCTAAGATCGGACCCCTATTCCACCCAAATACACTGTTTCAAATTATGGCTTTTGTCTAAAATTGTGTTGCAGAAGTCCAACATAAAGATATTCCAGCGAATGTGGAAGTTCATGGAGTCGAATCCAGACGTCTTGGCGCCTACCGTGAAAGCGGGTGTTGAGAGGGTGATCAACTCCAACAAGGACTACGCCTTCATCCTCGAGTCGACGATGAACGAGTACTTCAATCAGCGCAGACCCTGCACCACGGTGAAGGTGAGTAAATTGCTGTCGCTGTTCTGCTGAGACAAGCAGAACACAATGTTAAACGTGAATTGTCTCCTTACTACAGTAAGCGGTTGCATGATGGCTAGTCCTGTTCAAGGCCCGATGTAGTCGTCAAGCCGCACCTGGGCTGACGACCTACATAGACACGATCCAATCAGGAAACAGATTACTGGACACGGTCGAACTGAATCGATTTTTTGCTGCAGTAAGAGCATGATCGCTTTGCCTGATTAGACGTCAGTTCCAGTAGAAACACGTAAAAATTGATCGTGAAGTGAATTCGAGAAAATTTGATAGAAATCACGTTCGTTCATGGTCAAATTCATGCGGTTTTTTTGTCAATTTACGCAGTTCTACGAAAATGGGCTGGCCTAATTGAGTGTTGCGAGGGGAGTGAGCTCGACTCTGATGCTGGGTGTGAAACATCAGAGGGTAACCGCTGCCACCAAAACGTAACGCGCCTACCAAGCGGGGACTTAAATAGGGAGATAACTGTAAGCCCGTCCCTCTTAGATAGCCACACCATCATGGTTAGCTACCAGGCACACGATAGAAGAATAACTGGAAGAACCGGATGTATTCCATACTACCGCACACAAACTCAGAGGGCTAGAGCTTTGGGAGAGTTAGAGTGGGGAAAAGGATGGCCGCGAGGAGGGTTGGCGTTGCCCTCAGACTCACGGGCGTGCCTTGAGGAAGGCGAGAGTGCGGGAGGGGAGAGGAGGACAAAGAAAAGGCCAGACCGGCGTGCGTGGGTCGAATGGCGCGCGTCACAGAGCCCCCTGTCGAGAAAAGCACTGCCCTCAGTGCTTTGTTGGGTGTGATGGATTGAGGACTTGAGGGACGCGGAGGTTCCTGAACCGGGAGCCGTTGGCTACAAAGGAGTAACCGCAGTCATTATGGTGTCAGTCGTGGTGTCCTGATTCTTCCTTCCAGTCGATCAAATCGGGAACACGCTGGCGTGCCGGGGGCCTGGCCTGGTCTGTTCTCCGGGGAAATCTTCGGAAAGGATAGAGTTGGGAGTGATGTGGTGCAGAGGGAAAAGGAGCGTGTGAGGGAGAGTTGAGTGTTGCGAGGGGCGTGAGCTCGACTCTGATGCTGGGTATGAAACATCAGAGGGTAACCGCTGCCACCAAAATGTGGCGTCGTGATTGTGAATTGGCCCGTTTACGCTACCCAAATAGCCGAGAAAACAAGCAGAAGACCAAGGATGGCAGTGATCTAACTGTTTACTAGAAAGCCCAAATGAGTTCTTTGTCGCGCCACTGCGCACATAAAACGTGTCTGGCCAAATGAGGCTGTCGATTAATGTAGTCTGGGTGAACCTGTAAAGTGGAAATGGCAAAACGGCCAGATGGATGAAGCGGGTAGTGGGGGGGGGGGGGGCACG
>UXSR01005553.1:0-52986 GCA_900604375.1 Mesocestoides corti
GACGCTAGACCATACGGCAGAGAATTAAACTCTGAAGTTTGCAAGTTGCACAACTCCAGGATGCAAGGCACATGGTCGACTAAGAAAGGCTGCTTTTCATAAAAAATGTAAGCTGTTTTGAGTTAGACCTCAAGTGGATTGCGGACTTTTGCAATCACTCACAACAATCAGCCTTTCGAGTCGCAAAATGTGCTTGAAATTCACGTCCACAAACTTGCCGCATTTGAAAGCAGCACACTCCTCTGACTTTCTGTGTCAAATCGTTGATATTCTTCGTTCTTGTGGTGATAGGTCTTGGGTGTTTGCGAATTCCAAATTGGCTCGTAAGGCGGTGGAAATGGATGACATGTGTCATCGCTACGAGCGGGTCACGTCTGTTCTGCGACAGGCCCTGAATGCGATTCTATCGAATCCCGATCGGCCGAGAAACTGCCTTGTGTCTCAGCTTGTCGACAACGAAGAAGGCGAACTTACTCGTGAGTCACGACTTTTATCGATAATCGATAAAAATGATTAATATTGGTATCTTTATTGCCGTCACATTCGAGAGACAATCAAGCCACACTGATTTGGTTTTATATGAAATCGATTACAACAAACCAAGTTCAGAAACAAGTGTTATTGACTAACTTTATGTTCAACCTCGATTTGATACACCGAATTCGTAAATAATAGAAGACAATTTACTTACTCGTGAGTCACAACGACTGTAACGGAAAGTATATTGAACCAGTAGTGTTTTGTAGCAATCCCAAAGGCTAATTTACAAGCATTCAATTGCTTGATGATGCCCTCACAGCCCGACAAAAATCCCATGGAAACGAACATCACCATTGAAAACTGACAGGTACCTTTATGTTAGGTAAATTTTTTTGTAATTCGAAAGGGGACAAACTCCATTTAGCGGAGCCGATTTTGAACTCAGCAGTGGAGCGAAAAATCGACCAGTGATTGGGTGACCTTGTGAACCCCACCCCAAATGTGATTGATCGAACCTGAGCTCATCTCACCAAGATGCCATTTTGTTCGAAGCATGGCCTGTAGATCAAAAAATTTACTAATTGGCTACCAAGGCGGTGGTTGGATTGAGAGCGATGCAAAATTCGCACCAGTTGCTAAAGGTCAAGTGCTATCGCCTGAATTAGGAAGCAACAGGTATGCAAAAAAATAGTGCCCCAGGAAATTTCGCTTTTTCCGTTGGTGAGAACAGGGTTTTAGACTGGTTCAAACCTCGAAAACGCATTCTGTGTCATCTAAATAGGTTAGATTTATGGTCTGACACTGTTGTTGATATGATTTTGGCCACATTGTCACGCTTAGCTGACCAACCGAAATCCGGATTTGGTACATAAATGTGCGAGGAATTCCAGGATTGTTTCAGAGTGGTAGGGCAGTGTGGAGTAGGTCATTCGTGGTACAAACGAACCCCGATTAACTCAGCAAGTCAATATTTTTGAAATGCATCTCAAAATTGTCCAATTCTTGAAGCAATTAGTTCCAGATTTGTGACAAGTGTAGCATTTACCTTTGCTTCAATGGGTTACTGTGCTATGGATTCGGTGTTGTATATTCTGAGTTGTCTTGTTGGAAATAACGAACCAATTGGCATGTTTACAATCAGCAGCCAATTAAATTGGAGTAGGAAGAGAGGTGAAAACCTATCAGTACTGGCAAATCGGAGAACAATTCATGGTTTCGCGTAAACAGGTTTACCATGTTTATCCAGACTTTTATGTCCTAATTCAAGGTCAGATTTTATAACTCAATGTTATTTGCACAAAATGGATGGCCATTAGTATTCTTCAGCTCATGCAACTGATTGACTGAATTTGAAATTTTGCACAAATACCTGTCGAGGATGATACTCATCATGGGATTTCAGTGCATCCTCTTGCATCAACAAGCTTAGTATCACTATAAATCCTCAAAGAACATCGCGGAATCCTAGCACAACTGTAAAAGCCGCGCCAATTAGCTCCGGCACTTAGCTAAAACAAAACGTTTAAAACCCTAGCCAATGAAAATCGTCTCCAAAGCAACAGGCTACCTGGCCTTAGCCAATGTTTAGTTAAACCGCTACATCCGCAATGATGCAACCAAATGACGGGTAGACGGCGACGGGGACATCCGTGGTGAGTAAACGTCACTGGTCTCAACAATCAATTAAAAAAATGGACATCGGGATCCCTTCAGTGTGTACCAGTGAGGTGGATTTACTCATTTATAATTTCAAATTTTTCTCTTTTTTAAATGAATATTGATTGGTTGATCTGCCTTCAACCAATCAGTGAACAGAACCTAACCCGAGATCCTTATTTCCAACATTGTCTGTTTTCTCCCGCATTTCATATTTTCATCCAAATGTGAAATACTAATTGATGTGGATTTGAATGGTCCATCTCAGAGAACCAATGGCTCTTCCTACGCACATTTTTTTCCAAATGAAGAACCATCCTTGTATTTGGACGTTCGCTGAAACGCGAACTGCTGCCCTGGCAACTGTCCATCGTAGAATCTACGAGAATCATCACGATAGGTGTGAGTCATGCCGGTAAAAACCCACACTTTAGCCAATTACTGGCCTTATCACTAGACACGTGCAAATTAATGTGTGTTTGTAGGTCACCCACACACAAACACACATCTCGTAGTAAAGCTAACAAGCGAGTGACCGTGGTTGTGGTGGCCGAGGGGGCGACGATGAGGGTAACCACAGTGAGAATTGTGACGGCTAATTAAATTATGGTTTTCCACTAATAAATTGTGTGTGGATAATCAATCATCGTTTGGCCACTGTTCCCACAAACATTTGAACGTCTTAATTGTGTTTGATGACTCAGTGATTCAGCAAATGTGGTTAAGCTTCATCAGACGATCAGCCAGTTACCTTAGAGGCAGCTCCCGAAGTTGATTTTTAATTCGCACGAATCAAAATCCTGACGACAAAGTTTAAACAAATTTGCATTTTATTTTGAATCACTTCATTATAGTGGCACCCTCAAGCAGCTATACCTACGTTGTGAGTTTTTTTTATTCGCTCTGTCCGCCTCTCCTTGTTTTACACATGTGGCTCGCTTACAGGGCGCTACTTTGAATTCGCAAGCTAAATAGGCGGAATTTTCGTGCCACACCAATCAGATTACACGCAGACGGTGTGTTCACGTGATCAATTTCCTTGCGTTTGTTACGAAATTGCAATCGACTCGAAGCTAACCAATTCTCTGTCAAGTCAATCCGTTGGTTTTTGTTTGCAGTTTGTTATTCGTTTATTAACTCAACGATAAAAGGTACAGAACGTGGCAACTCACAAAGAACCATCACCTCCACCTCCTAGCAACGCTGCTTTTCAGAGCGGCTCATTCATTTGACTCCGATCGCCCAGTCAAAGCTCTTTCGGTGTGCATTAATGGAATCTGGGTTGAATCGAAATCGTTCTTCCGACAACCATAAATGCTCACAGCCGCACCCCGAGCATGCGAACTTCTATCGCTCACTTGTCACACTAAACTCACGGGCTGTGTAGAACTTAGCACACTAAAGGCGTGTTATCGCCTCCTCTCTGCGTCCTACCGTTCTCAGGCGCTCACAAACGCACACACACACACAAAGAGACACACCAATCGAATGATTGCGTGACGATTGGCGAATGCAGATTAGACGAATTAAGCACACAATCACACGCGTAGAGGCAAGTGCATCGGTTAGGTTATGCTTCGTGGCGCATACCACCACGCAATAATCCTCCCTGCCGCCTGTCTCACTGCGTCATCCAGACCAGAATGCGCGGACCAGCAGAGCCACCGCGAGGTCCTCTACAACTCGGACGACCTGGCACGCCACATGGCCAACTTCGTGATGAACCAGATACCCACGGTATCGGTAGCACATATCTCCTCGCGCGACTTCATTCCACCCAACCTCTGGCGCGACCCCCTCCGTGTCTACGCCTGCCTGTTCGCGCAGGCAAGCCGCGTTCTCTTCCTCGTGACAAAGGAGGACGTCGACAGGTTTGGCGACTTCCTCCACACGCAACTCCGACCCCTTTTGAAACGACCGATGGCCGTGGAAGACGACTGGAAATCACGGTTCCTCGTTGTCGCGATGGGGTACTTTGACTTGCCGAGGCCCCAGCTCTGTGATGTCGTTCGTTTCCGGGAAGTGGGTTGGTTCAGGGATAGCATGGCCTTGTTCGTGTTGGGTCAAAAGATTCAAGGTTAGTTTGCAAGTCCTCAAGGTCACGTTGAGTACCGTTAGTCTCTCCAGTCGAAACCGATTTAAACGACTCCCATCAGACCCTTGAATTTAAATGACTTTTTCCATTAATGGGTGTAGGGAGGTCGGTTACTTCAAACAGCTTAACTGCATGCCATTTTCGTGATTTATTCAACCACAGAATCTACCTAATCCATCACGTAAAAACTGTCTTATGAAGTCTATTTTTCATGAAACAGTTGACTCATGACCGCGTCAGAACAAGGAATGAAAATTTGTTTACATTGATCAAATGTATGAAGTTCCGCTATGCAGAATTATTATCTTGTAAAAATCGCCCTTCGATGTGATCTGGCTGTTTGGAAATTGAACAGGGCAGTGGAGGTTTAGGCTGTGTTTAGCGAACCACACACTAGGCCGGCTCTTCACACCAACGCAACGCTGCTTAAGCCACCAACTGCGCACTTGCAAGCGTGCATTTTGTACACCAAAGCGCCTAGTTTGGCTACGCCATCAAACAGGCGTGAAGTAAGAGCAAAATAATGGCATGAGCAAACTGCCCCCAGCAGGCAAACAGGTTCGAATAAAGCGCACCTTGAGAATCAGCTCGTTAAAACAAAGCAAAATTTGCTTTTAGTTAGTGTTTTTAGTGGTTCAGTCACTGTCCTCTATCATTGGGACCTGGTGTTTGCGAAGCCAAACGAAAACAGATGGTTCAAATGATATTTTTGCGATGTAAGCGTGGCCCAATCGCCAAGGCCATGTGCTAGGTATGAATCACTGTCGTTTCGGGCAATTAAAGTAATCCACTCTCTGGAATTCGGCCGCAAAATTTATGAATCCAGTCGTTTGCGGAGTTGTATGGGACGCATTTAAATACATCTCCATACTAAGAGACCTGGGAACTTGTTTACGAATTGACTCCGCACAACTGCGATAAAACCATTGGCTGATTTCAGCCAATGGTTGCCAGGGTTTTCCTGAAGTGAGTTCAGTATTGATTTAAATAATGGCTTGAACAAATATCAACAGATGTCAGCACAGCACATCATACACGTCGACAACAATTCCACAGAATCAAATATAACCACGTATCATACCAGGAACTAAGTTCAATCTTCATTTTAAACAACTGCTTAAACAGAATTCAAACTTGTACCAATGTAAACAAATTCCATTTTACACGTTGACTACAACTCTAACCAATACGTTGTGATAGGTACTTAATGTCATCCAACCATATTTCAAGTTCAACTTTGAATTAGACAATGGTGGGTGTTCAAAATTTTGCCAAATAACACAAGAAACTGCTTTCACGTTTTAGATTTTTGGACAGCTAGGTGCCACAACACTCAGCTAACCTCAAAGAATCCAGGCTGGGATTTTGTTGCCACCCTGGAAGAGACTGAGACGTTTCAGTCATTGGTGACAGTGAAAACCGTCACCAACGATGATACCCCTGAAAGCCAACGAGTAGCCTACGAACGCCTTGCAGGAACCTTCGATGATGACGAGTCGGTGGTGCCGAACGACGATGTGCGCGTCCTTGCACGACGTCAGACCTGCAACTTCCAGGTCGATATCGAAACCAATCGGTCATTTGAGATCCACGAACCCCTGGTGTACGGTTACTCACTTGCAAATCTTGATAGTCATACCAATGGAGTAGGACGTCAACGCCCTTATTCTGCAGTGCTTTCAGAACCTGACTTCTACGGCTGGTCCAGTGTTGACGAAGCCTTCGGTGATGCGACTGATGACAATGTCCTCGAGCTGGATGACACGCACACGACAAGCAGCAGCGCGAGGGAGATGCAGTGGTCATCTCCGGACAGTATTTCCTTGCCTAACGAGGCCAAACTCCAAGAAATCGTTTCTGCCGAAGAAAACGAACCCACTCTTGTTGTGGCAGAAAGCGAGGATTTCGAGGGTGCCTCTTCACCATCAAACGATACAGACGAAACTCTGATTTCTTCAGGCGGCGTCGCAGACGGATCTAGACCACCAAAACCAGCTAGACGGGAGAGAATTGTTGATGTCCAAAGGGACGATCAACTGCAGGAACCACCGCTAGTAATCAAGCGAAAAAAATTTGTACGAGATGAAGACGGTAGCGTTGGCGGTGTTACTGATGACGAAGTAGTCTTCCCTGTGGTTCCTGTGGCTCCGCTTGAAAATCCTTTGGAGTCCATAATTGAGCGTTCAGTGGAAGACGACCCAAGTGCTTGCCAAACAGAAAATCGTGACGCCCTTCCTGAACCCCCAGCAAGGCCAAAACCCACTACACGAACTACCCAAAATCACTTTGATAATCTCGCTTCGGTGCCACCAAATTCAGTAAATTCCAACGAGCAACCAACCCCGGAAACTGTCTCATTTGAATCTGGAGATGAGGAAAAAACGTGGAACTGCGTGAACCCTGAAAAGCGCAATTATTATTCATTAGAATCTCCTGAATCACCTACTAATCCTTTATCCAACGTACCGCGATCTCTGGAAGGTAGTCCGTTCTTCACAGACTTTGGCCGAGGTGCAACCAGGGGGAACGGAAATGCCTCTGGAAATTTCCGGAAACGCAGGGCTGCGCCGTTGAATGATGCAACCTCGGATTACATCTCAATGACTTCACCAGGTCCTCCTTTGTCACAAGTAGGTCTACATGAGGAAACCATAAGTGAAGAAGACATCGAAAATACATCGCATCATCCAATTAGTGCTTCTCTATTGTCTGACCATGAAATTGAATTCCTGGTTCCCCAGAAAAGTGAACCATTTGTTTCTGAAGGTAATGAACCCATTAGTCCAAACGAAAGTGCTGTTTACAACCGATTTCAGGAGAATTCTGAGGCTGGATTTGAAGAAGGCGAGGCAGTGGTGCTTTCCGACTTGAATCGAGGAGAAAACGTGACTTCAGGAAGCCCCTCGTACGCTGAAGATAGTCTCATTACTTGCCTGGGAAGAACCGTGATGAGCCCTAGTTCTGACGAGACGGCATCGCTCGTTCGTGGTCACCAAGAGGAGCATCAGAGTGCTCCGTCCGCGAAAACAGTTACTGAATCCGAGTCGCTAGGAACGAATGGCAAAACGGACTCTCAGAGTGAGGTTAAACCACACATCCTTGGCAACATCCCGTCTGACGAAGATCGAGGTGCACCAGGCCAAGACAACGATCAACAGGTTCCCGATTGTGTAAATAAAAGTCCATTAGACGAAGAAACAGGCTTTGATCTTGCCAAACCGGATGCGCCATGCAGAATTACCGGGACGACAGATGTAACTCTGAGTTCTCAGGGTTGCGGAGACGAAGCGTCAAGTGAACACGACCCTCAGAACTCTTCTTCTACCGTGGTGACGCCCTCACTCAGCTTCTTGCCTGCCAAAACATCATTGCAGGAAGGTGATAAGGCCACTAATGCCTCAAACGCGAGTCTAACAGAACCAGCTGTCAAGGCAACGATTTTGCCGATTTCGTTTGTGGCCGCTGCGGGTCAAGACAATGCCGCTCCAAGTGGAATTCTTGAAGGGAACGCGGAGAGACCAATTGTGCCTCATGCTGCTGAGGATGAAAAAGGTCCTCGAATTAAAGCCACCGTGGAACCTGATGGAATCTCGGCAAGTGGACCAATGGAACAAAATCAGTTACCTTCAGAAGGCCTTCAAGGACTCGAAGGTAAAGTGGTTCTTGGTCCTCCAGACATCTCCCAGATATCCACAGCAGACAACAATAGCGCAGTTGTGTGTGAAAAAGCCAAAGAATGTAATGCGGACATGTCTAAATCAACAAATAATGAACCTGATTTGGATAGATTAAAAACACTTGCCCACGAAACAAAAGCACAATTGCGTCCTGATAATTCCTCACACCAACAGGCGTCGGACAACAACGGGACAGTTTCCTCGAACAAGTTGGAAAATTCTACCACTTATGAACTGCCGAATCAGAGTAGGATTTTAACAAGCCCAGAGAATTGCCATTCTTCGCAACGGGTACATCCAAAAGAGGTTGGTGGAGATATTTCAGAAGCAGGAAGCAACCGGCTAAAAGTAATCCCGCTTGCAACCAACGGCGACGTAGCGACTGAAGAATCTTCCGAACGGAAAGAAAGGTTGGCCAAGAAGGTTTTGTTTAAGGATTTGCAGACAAGTGACACGGCGGTCACTCAGGAAGTTAGCAGGTCTGTAGAGGACGTCCAATCCCCAAATTCACCAACAATTCAGGAGCCCAACATCCAACTAAGTAACACTTCAACGCGTGGCTATCCTGAGGATTTTGTTGAAGCTAGTGACCATTCAACACGTCTAGGTGGAGCAATAAGACAAAATTTAAGCAAAACCACAGCGTTACCATTGTTTTCGCCCCCAAACTCTGAAGAACTGTTTACTGTAACTGCCCGCCCTACTGGTTTTAGAGAGGAAACTGAACCTCACGAGTTTTCGCGCACTTTGGGTCCATGCACTGGCAAAAGTCGAGGAAAAACAACGTTACGGCAACTTGAGAAGTCTGTGGAGCCAGAATTCGTGACTTTAAATGTCACAGGTCCAGAGGCTACAGAGGTAGGTTCGCTGGCTGGTGAAAGTAGGAATCAAGTAAAGACCAATGAGAAAACAGGAAGCTTCAAGGATCAGGAGTCCCCGATTTCTGACTCATCACCTGATGAGTCACCGCAACATGGTGGTAGATCCGCTTGCTTCCAGGACCAGATCCCCAACCCCCACACATATGAAAGTCCCTCAAAACAAGAGCACTCATTTCCGGATGAAAGTTACTCTGCGGAAGAAACAGCCTTCAAAAGATTTCAACCGACCTTTGCTTTCTCCTCAAACCGACAATCGCCGTTCCCGGACTCAGACTGTGACCCAGAGATCACTTCAGCGACAATGTCAAGACCCTGGCACCTGTCGCCGACAAGGCTCGAATCAACTCCAGCGACCAGGCCAATAATTGTAGCAGGATCTGCAAACGCGGTCTCCCAGGGTCGAGTGGGCAGGAGAACGTCCCAGGACAGTCAAGCCAGTGCCCTGCCCTCTCTCTATTACCCCCCTCAGGCAGTTGAAGAGACGCGATCCGACGTTGTGCTTCGACGGAGGGCGTCTGTCGAACGCAGGCCAACAGGGAGTACGGGACGATTCAGCACGATCTCCATTGACGAGGACTCGAACCGTCAGGAACACGTTGAACTGGTCGATGCTGCTGTCGGTCGAAGCCGATCCAAATCACATGGTATGTCATCATTTTACCTCCTATTCTTCCTATTTCCACAAAGAAACCGGTACCCTTTGTGGACAGCAGGATGCCTGACTGATCATTCTGAAAGCTCTCCACTTCGTTAGTATTAAAATTGATATTCCTTGCCTGGTTGGGAGTCGTTGGGCCAACGCATTTTCCCCAGATATCAAGTGGTTGGATATCTCAACCCCCCTAACCCCTGATAGGTGTTGACAGCAGTTATTTTGCGGCGTTTCATACAATGCTTGTGCAATCTTGTTGTGGACCCCAGCATGTGATCTTGAACCACACCGGGTCCACGGAATTAACCCTGGCCCGATTACGTTTCCCTGATACCCGCGATGAAGAACAAGACCGCAGAGGACGTGGACACAACCGTTTACTTCAGAGCTCAACCACGTTGGTGTCGTCGTCTCGAGTGTGGGGTTTGTGCGTGTGTATTTATGCCTCAGATGTGTGAGTCATAGATGAGCTAACATCGAGACCTAGGTGTGAGGATAATCCAAATATTCGTGTGAATGAGGGGAGGTTGAGGATCCGCGTAGCTGGCGACATGCTGCGAAAAGGGGAACCCCGTGTCGGAGGCTGGAGCAACCGGATTAAGGGGTGTGAATAAACACGATTCACAATAATCCCATTGGAGACCACAAAATGTAAGTGAACCTTCCATAGTCTGCGGCTTTGTTCTACCTTGCCACCTGGGTTCTGATCTCATCCAATCAGAGATTTTGCAGTCTAGGTTGTTATCAAAGGCGTTGCCAAGACGAATCTTGGGGCCCACGCCGCTATCGAGTGTTGCGTGGAGTATAAAGACCGATGATCTGCCTACGCAAGATCCAGGCTCTGTGAACAAACTCCAGAATGCTTGATCTGCTGAATTGTGTAGAGTGGATTTGTGTTTCCCTATGCTGCGGCCGTACTTGTCGTTGACGATCAGTTCGTGAAAGCGACCTTTGTGGTCCAACTTCATGGTAGTCCTCCACTTCCAGTTTAGATTCTTGAACATGAGTTCCCCTTCAATGTGTCCAACCTCCTCCTCGTTATCGTAGATGGCACAAATTTGCTCCAAAATTCAGACCCATGTACAACAAACCCACTACCTTAAAACCCTCTAGTTAACAGCCCGTAACTACCCGAGGAAAGGGGGAAAAGCGAAGACAAAGAACATGACCTTTCATTCGTGTCACGCCAGTCAAGTCAAGTCGAGTAGAGTAAAATCGTGAAGCTCACTTTTGTGTGCGTATCGATACGCGTGTGTTACAGGCGACTGATAACAACAACCAATAACAACGAGGGTGAGTCATTGATAGAGACGGGCACGCACACACGCAGCACTCACGCGCGCGGTGGCTGTCTGTCCACAACACGAGAAAAAAATCGATTGATTTGTGTTCGCTCACGAATGCTAACGGTGCTGGCCTGCTGGTCGCCACAGAATGAAGGCACCATCAGGCAGTGACAATCCGCATCCAGAGTAATCGCCTCGCCGTTAAATTCGTTCCTGTGCGCTAATTAAACGCACATTTAAAGCACACAAACTGCGTGGAATGTGCAGTTAGCGGAAAAGTATGATTTACTGGAACTGACGCCGTCTTTCCCCATGTGACTACCAAGTGCCGTCGTGACGTTGGATGCGTGGTTGCCGTCGTAAATCACAACCCAAGGCTTCTACGCACAAGACTCTACGGTTGCCGGTGTCTTGCCTTATTTACCTGCTTAACTTCAGCAGCTGGAGACAGTCGTCGACGTGGAAGGTCTTCACCAGTGCAGATACTCTACGAAACCGGTGAATATCATCGAAACATCAGCACGCAGGCGAAGTCCGGTAGGCGATCGTCTCAAGCCGACGATGGCGGACGATACTTCCGCCTGGTGAAGGACCCGGTCCACAGCGACGTGAAAGGTCCATCGACGTACTGGAAGGATCGATCTGTCGGCTCTCCGACTCCCTACGCTCTCGCCAATTTTTCCGACAACACTTCAGAGATTTCAGCTACCTCGGACATCAGCAGCGTTGGGAGCAGAGGTTGGTTATATTCACAACTCCACTCACGACTGAGTTACATGGTGCTTCCTTAAATAATTTCGTTGTTTCCACATTCCAGAAATCGGAATCACCAATGCCTCGAAAAAGGACGTGGCACAAGCCCTCGTCTCTGTATATACGGCTCTTGGCAAGGCATCAAAGATTATTTCCGCGTCGTCACAAGTAATCATGCAACAGGTTGAACGATTAAATAGTGAAAAGTCAGGCCAAACGGAAGATTGAAAATTGGTTTTAGAAGGCCTTATAAAAAACTGAATAAATTGTCTACAGTTTCGAAGGGGTTTATCTTTTCTACGCTTTTGGTTCAACCCTTATGGGGGTTTAATCAATTTTTCGATGGTTAAACAGTATGACTACTTAAAATGTTGAAGTAGACGAAGAACAACTGCCTTTCCAATGGGGGAACAATGGCAAAGCCAATCGATTGATCGCTCTGAGTCGTCACGTCGTTGTTTTTCGATGCTCTTGGGGATAAATTGGAACCTCTTCATCCACTACTTTACACTCTGGACACAGAGTATTCCTGAGTTCAAGGAATCACTGGTTTGATCGATAGAGTAGCGTCCATCTTAGAACCTAAACCAAAAATGTTTACAGTTCCGAAAAGCTGCTGGAATTTTCCAAGGCAACTTACATGTCCTGCCTTGCAGAAACCAATACATTTGGACTTTTTTGCAAGTAAACACCATTTTCGCATTTAAATCGACCGCCCTCATCTGATTGGCTCATCCAAGGTCATGTATTGTTCCCTTACGTAACAGACAAATAATTGGTTTAGATTTTGAATTTGCTTTTGCTCAACACAAATGCGTATGATTTAGTGAACTGTTTAAAATATCCCTTCCAACGTTTCACCACAATCCGCCACATAACGTGGTATCAAGTTACACTGCCAGGCGCATAACGAGAGTGGCTGGGTTGAACTATCCACCGCGTGGTTCACTGCTAGTCATAGGCGCTGTAGCACATATCTATTTGATATCTTTAAGTCATTAAACGCATTTCCGTCCCAGAGTTTTAAATTAGACCTCCAATTCGTGCAAAGAATATTCCTCTTTTTTCTATCACCAATGTAACCGTCAGTCACCACGCATCATGACCATTGGTTATGGTGATTTGTCGAAAACACTGTCATTTGGGGTTAATTTAGCAGTGCTTGATTAATTGTTTTGTTAATCTAACTCCTAAAAGCGATAATATGTTCTCCCGACATATTAAACCTTTAGCGATCGCGTATGATTGGATGCTTGCCCGAATTGGTTAACCTGAAATTGATTGGCTATTATGCCTCATTCTTAGATCTCATTGGTTCAACGAATGACGTTGTAATGCTAAATGGGAAGTGGCGTCGCTCTTGAATGAATTTCACCAATTATGGAGGACATTTTCATCCTAACAAGCATCGAATTGCACGTGAAGGCGCAATTATTACTCAGCCTCATTTAACGTCGTAAATGTTGCCTCAAATGGCGGGAATAAATCATTTCAATGAGTGTGAACCCACACCACCACCACCACCACAACCCCCTTTTCTTCCACAGAAGGTTACATTTGCTGCAGCTGACGCTAGACCACAATCGACTAATGACCTATCTCACGGACAATCGAGTACTTTATTTTACGTAATCGGGCCACCGCCATTTTGTGTCTCAGTGCGCGAAAACCGCTTCATAACTTAAACCAATGCAGTCGCCGATCACCATCAATTGTCAAAAATTAAACAACATCTCAAGGCGTCGCGACGTTAGTAGGGTGACTCACCGACACATCGATAATTCAAAAAACCGAGCTTAAACATCCGACTTTTTCGAACCAAGCCAATACATTTCCTCAATTTTCCGTTATTTAAAGCTTCTCTGGCGATGCGCAAATGCAAATTTATCTAACATCGCAGTAGATGCGAGAATGACTTAATTTTGTTGACTTAGCTCCAACTGCGCAACAGACAGACACGTTTTCTTGAAATGGACCTCAGACTGAATCTTCGCTCCTTTTGACGCCAACTAGCATCGTAGATTTGGGATAATTAATTATTAAATGTGACTTGCCATGTCATGCAGCAGATTAAGTAAAAAAACCATTCTCGAATTGTAGAGTGTTTGGTAGAATCTTGCGTTTAATTTAAGTGAGTTAATCCATTTCACCATCGTCACATGTGACTGATTGTTAAAACTATCAGCCCTGGCAAATCCAGGCACCTTCACTCGTGTTATCGATTAATTACCACGCCAGCCAATCCAGGGCCGCTTGCACTCATTGGCTAGCGACGCTCAGACATATAATTATCGATTTTTGTGCATTTGCGAACGCGCAGTACACATCACCCGCGTGGGGAGGATTAAGGGGCTTTTAAATTCACACGCACAATAATATTAAGAAAAACGCATTTCCGACTATGCGAGTATCTAGTTTGCTTTAGTGAGTGCTCGAGGAGTAGTTAAATCCACTGCCCGCCAACATTTTGCATGAATTTCGCCTATTCATGGGCCGGGAAAGACTAATAATTGTATTGGTACGCACAATGTCATTTTCGTGACTCCATTAGTCCCGTTTCATTCGGTTGACTGGCAGTTCAGAAAGCGTGGCCTTGAGTCAAAACAGAGTCCTACATGGCCAAGTGTTTTACATGAGTTCGTTAATTTTTTTAATTTGTTATTTTTTGCTATTTTTATCAGACGCTTTAATTGAAGCGCTATGGTAAGTGGCAGTAAGGCAGAGAGATAATAATTCAATTTGAAGAGCAATTCCGACTACCGACATCGCGTACAGCTCGTTTTCGAACTAGCAAAATTTAGCTAGTCAAATATTTTCGCCTCCTTTGTCGAAAAAGCACACGGAGTCTTACTAATTTAAGTGTGTGTAATGCGGATTTCACAATGCTAGTACCTCTGGTCTGGATGACCTTGAATGTGGGCCAATCAGAATTCGACATTTTTTATTTAAAGCCTTATTCTTCCTTGACTCAATTAGACAAATTTTCCGCCTATTAGCTACATTTATTAGAGGAAAAATCACCATTACAGTCACGACTTCTCCCATTTGAACAGGCTCGTGTGTGGTCTAATACCATTGGACGGTTCGTGAGGAGGTTGCCTGACCAATCACATTGACACTCGATAGCCAAGGTAAAACCATGCTCTCATCATACGCTATTATAGTAATGACAATCTGGACCTCTAAGGCTATATCTTTTGTGGTTTATGCTCTGTTGTTTGTGCACGGCAAACGTGAATTCACCTATGTTGTGAAGGAGGAGTCAGAGAATGGGACGTTTATCGGAAATATTTTGGTGGACTCCGGTCTAGTCGACGTCATTTCAACAAGCGACGAAATAGGAATCCAACTCTACGAGGATCAGGCAACTGGGCTGTTCCAAGTCGACGGAAAGTCTGGAAGACTTCTGGTAGCCGGTCGGATCGATCGAGAAGCCATTTGTCCTCAGCGTGGAGGCGTTTCGGAGTTCAACGTTCAAGGCACCTTCCACAACGACGATTCAGGTGCCTCCCCAGGCGACTGCCAAGTTGATTTCATCGTTCACATACCTCCAGATCACTGGATTAACGTCGCTGTTGTTGTCGAAGACATAAATGATCACTCTCCACATTTTCACCAACCCTCTTCCAGTCTTGTTGGAGGACAATCGAGCTCGCCCTACATTCTGCACATTAGTGAGGGTGTCAGCATCGGTTACGAGGTTCCACTCGTGGGGGCGGTGGATGAGGACTCGGGAGTTAATGGGATTCAGACATACAGTTTCCACGAAGTTGACTTCGACAATGCGACTTTCGGCGTGAAATTCCAGCCCCCTTACGAGCTGAACTTGATCGTGCAAAAGAAGTTGGATTACGAGAAGAAATCAGCCTACAAGGGACTCTTGAGGGCGTGTGATGGCGGCCGACCAACACCGCGCTGCGCGTCTCAGGAGGTCTCGATTTTCATCAGCGATGTCAACGACAACAAGCCAGAATTCAAGAAGGATCTTTATGAGGTACGAATCTCTGAGGCAACGCCAGTCAAGTCGGTAATAATTGCCGTCACCGCAACGGATGCTGACTCGGGCAAGTTTGGAAAGCTCAATTACCGATTTGGTCAAACCTACGATCAGAATGTTGGCAAATTTTTTGGAATAAATGAGAACACAGGCGAGGTGTGGGTTAGAAGCCCCTTGGATGCCAAAGTCGTGTCGCATTTGAAGGTACCGGTTATCGCGCGCGATGGAGGCCCCATACCAAAAACCGGCACTACGCTGTTGCAGATAGACATCGAGGACGTCAATAATCACTCACCATGGATTGAAGTGAAATCAATAACTTCGCCGAGTCACGTAGAAAAACCATTGGACAGTTTCGTCCAGCTCTGGGTGGAAGAAAACCAGCCAGTTGGAACTCAAATCGGCATAATCCTGACGGGCGATAAAGACGTCGGGTCTAACGGCGAGGTGTCGTGTTTGCTTAGGGGAAACACTTCGCTTTTCCAGCTGCGTCACTCGAATTCCGGTCGTGAACGCAAAATGTACAGTCTCCAGTCGAACAGCCGATTCGACTTAGAAAGCATGCACCCACACTCTAAACTAGCCCTGCAAATTGAATGTACAGATGCCGGACGTCCTAGACTGGTATCTCGACAAAACATACACGTAAACGTGATGGACGTGAACGAGTATCCTGCGTACTTCACTCAAGATCAGTCCAATTTCTTGGTCCACATTCCTGAGGACGCTAAACCTGGTTCTCTAGTCGTCCAAGTTCAAGCAACTGATCGTGACGCCACGCCACAAATGCAATACGAGTTAGTCGGAGAGGCGAATGATTTATTTCGAGTGGATTCGGACAGTGGTCGTGTGTACTCGCTTCACAAGTTTGATCGAGAACAAGTTGGACGAATAAGCTTTGGCGTGCGAGTAGTGGAGAAGGACTTCCTAGATTCGAGGGTTCTTCCAGCTGGTCCAACGGTCGCAAATGTAACACTCCTCATTGATGACGTCAACGACAACAGTCCCGTGCTGGAGGGCAGTCGAGTGTTCCAGGTCTTCGAAAATCGACCTGCATATTCCGATTTGATTGGCCAACTGACCGCCTCTGATGCGGATGCAGGCGAGAATGGGACACTGCGGTTTTGGCTTTCAAGTATAAATTCCTACCAGACAAATGCCACATTCGATGTCAACCCGGTTTCAGGTAAGATTTACGCCAAAGAAGTACTCGATCGTGAGACAACTGCTCAATACCAACTAGAGATTGAAATCTCTGACTTGGGTAGACCCTTTCCGCGACAGACCCTGGAAAGAATTTTCATCGATGTGATGGATGAGAACGATAACAAACCAGTGTGGAAACCTCCTCTTAGTTTGCACGAAGGCATTGCGATAGAGGATTTATCAAGCATCACCATGATGGGCAGTGAATACGCCGACCGCGCAGGAATGCCGTGCGTTGCTTTTGTGAATATCTCTCACCAGGCGTCAGGGCAAGATCACATCATTAAACTTGTGGCCACGGATGCTGATTCGGAGCCAAATGCTAATCTCTCCTTTGGCGTCATTGGCGTGAACTACTACCATGACAATGCCTTCGACTTCAGTGACCCCGACGTATTACATCTTGCAGAAAAGCCCCAACCCCTGGATGTGTCCAGTCACTTTCGGGTGAGTTTCGCGACGTGGGTACTAAGTGCCGTCCGACCACCACAAAGCGGACTCTATGAACTGACTGTCCGCGCCTCCGACAATGGAAATCCCCCCCTGAATTCCAACGCCCTGATGTACCTTCGATTTGAACGCGGTGGCACATCCGTTGCTGGTTTGTTCGGCATCACTCACAGAGGTCGATTCGCTATCCTAATTCTGGTCGTATGCCTCCTAACTTGCTCCATTCTGCTCCTCTTGATCGTCTGTCTAGTCCGAAGTAGATTAAAGCGTCGAAATAGCGGTGAAGGCGGCATAATTGCCACCGTGAACGGGGAGAAAGTCAGAGAGGCGAACCATCTTTATGGTCCCTGCTCAAACATTGAGAGGTGGCAGGGGAAACAGGTGTTTCCGCCACAGACCCCCTTCATGGGATCGCTGGAACTCTCAGGCGAGATGTCAACCTCCTTGGTCAGAAGCACGACGGACTGCGACACCAGCAACTGCGTGCAGATGTCGCATACGCAGTGCCGTACGTGTCCTTCCGCGACCAGTCTTCCAGTGAGTCAATTTCTTTCCTAACTCAAACTCGCTCAAAAACATCTTATCATTGTGGGAATTAAATATCGCATATTTGACGGGTAGGTTACTACCTACGACTATTATTCCTCAAAATTTCGATCTTTTGTAAATTATCAATCATGCTGAATTGCTTAAACGGTGATCTGGTGGAAGGTAAATGGGCCGTCCGCTTCATTTTATCTGGCACATTTCATCTTCTCGCTTGTGACACGTGCTACAGCAAACTTTCATAGCAGTCTGACAAATGTATCAAAAGAAACACGGGCTGACACTAAGGGGATTTTGGGGTGAACAGTTGCGGATTTTTTTAGCGTTTTCCGAGGATACCTACCACCACTACCACAGTGTGACTAATTTTTTTTAATTTTAAATTCTCAAAACATTAGCAAACACTCCACACGCTTTCAACAACTGGCAGACAAGTTCCCCAGAGTGGCCTAGATGCGATAAGAATGAGGCATCCACTTCTTGCGACAGGGTGTCAGAAAAAGGGAAAAAAGACGTGGAAATGTCCATCTAGCCCTTTGTCCAATCGGCTAGAAATTCTTCTGTTTTAACGCTGCAGAAGATTACCAGAAATCGTACAACTGGATAGTCCTAAGTGCTTTTGTCAACAGAAATCGATTAAGGCGTTGTTTAAATCGACGTCAAAAAATTCCGCCAGTCACGAGCACATCGAGATTGTAGCCCTGGCAACCGGAGTTGTTGCCGTGTATTTGCTTCGAACAAGGCCTTGAGGAATCCATTAGGTATTGACGAGGAACCAGCGAACACTCTAAGGAGACACCCAAACCTAGTAACCCATGCCCTCAGGCAATTAGTCTGTCAGTTAGTAAACAAGCAGATCCGCTTGCTTCCGAAAAAAAAACAATGTGTATTTGCTAAATAGTACTTTTAGGAATCAGTAATTTGGCGAGCTGGAATGGCGCTAGCTTTAAACGTGAGAATCTAACCAGGTGGCTACCGAACCCTGTGCAAACAAGGTGGGCTTTTTTGTGGTTTGCAAACAACATCTCAGGCAGCTTCGTGTAATTTCTGGCTGTATCCTAATCATGAACCCACAAATATAACCAATTATTCAGAGACCGTTTGCCGACCCACTGGAAGACTTACTTTGTTATCCCAAAAAGTAACTTTTTCATTGAAAAACGTAAGTTATTGTCGTCAGCAGGTGATAGTTCAAGAATTTGTAAATCTCCAGTACTTACAACTGGCGTTGTTGTTTAAATCGGCTCCATTTTTTAGTGGTTACTTCATCAAATGGGTCTAATTTCCAATCCGTTTCGATAGTAGGTGAGGTCGAAAAACCTATTTGACGTATACGCAGTTGGCTGTTTCTGTTGCCACATTCCTTTAAGTAGAAAAAGCTAGTTTTGTGTTGAAAATGCGAAGTCCTGATTAGTTAAAGGTTAGTTCTGAGTGAAAAAAGAGTGATTGTGGAAAAACGCCAATGTCTGGATAAAAAGTCCAATAGAAAATTAATCGGTGTTCCATTTGACTGCACTCAAATTTATCGAAATACATCGTTACTGTGTGAATGAAACTTGTTCGGATTTTGTTCCGGCTCTAAGTTCGGTTAAACAGTGAATCAGACGACTTCAAAATGGCGATCATCTGGTATTTAGGACTGTTGTGGGCCCCACCATGTGGTCTTGAACCACGCTGGGGCCACGGAGTTAACCCTGGCCCGATTACGCTTCCCTGATACCCACGATGAAGGAAAAGACCGGAGAGGACGTGGACACAACCGTTTACTTCAGAGCTCAAGCACGTTGGTGTCGTTGTGTCGTGTGTGGTGTTTGAGTGTGTGTATTTATAGCTCGGATGTGTGAGTCATACATGCGCTAACATCGAGACCTAGGTGTGGGGACACTCCAAGATAAATATTCGGGCTAGTGAAGGGGGAGTTGAGGATTCGAGCGGCTGGCGACATGCTGCGACAAGGGGAACCCTGGGTAGGAGGTGGAGCGACCGGATTAGGGGGCTGAATAAGCAGGATTTACGACAGGACGAATCTATCCGCAATTTAGTTAACAGAAATCCAGGGACTGCGACCTACGACGGCACGTTGTCTTTTCAAGCAACGTGGATACAACTTCAAAAGTGGTTTATGTGTTGCGCATGTTTCAACGGAACGGAACCAACCGAACTGTGTTTTTCATTGCGAATTCTGTCACCAGCCGTTAGCAGAATGAACCCTTCATGAATCATGTCATTGGTCGAGGTGCGAACTGGTTTGTAGATGGCAGTGTTGGAAGCAAGGGAAGCTGGAATCACGAAAGTGAAAGACCAGACTCCATGACGAGGCCTGAACTGCCGTATCCAATGAAAGTGCTTTGATGTGTCGTGTGGGGGAACTACAGAGAAATAGCCTTGTACAAGCTTCTTCCACCAAAAATTCATTGTGAGGTTGCCAACCAATCCGATGAAGGATTTCCCATTATTGATCGGGACATTCATTGTTGTACACACGTTCTTTTTTTCCCTCGTTTCAAATCAGGCGGAATTTTCACAATCATCTGGTAGTTTAGCCGCACACTGCCAAACTTCTATCGAAACGCTTTCGCTAACGACACAAACGCGCTTTCTTTTCAAGTGCCCTCGGTTGCTAACATTGGTGGTTTTTTCTCAGTTCCTCGATTCTACAAATACCACATATTTTGTCTACCTAATCGAGTTTCTGCTTTCACGGTTCAGCCGGAGCCAGCAAAGTTGGAGTGTCACACGGTGACCACACAGCGGTCGTGTAATGCCGCGCCCCATAAAATGTGGGAAACGCCAAATTTTAAAATACCCAGGGCACTCCCGCCGCGTGATTGGACAGTGTTAATTAGACTTTAGTGGCACAGTTTTACTGCCAATTTATTCGGACTTCGATAAACAGTTGCCGCAGGAACCAATCACCTCTAAGCTGCGTTCAACTCACCCGCTCTTTGTATATAACGTGAGTAACACAAACCAAATTGACAAACGTATTTTACGGTGGCATTAACCGCTGGCTGATGCCACTGGTATAAGCCGAAACAACAGGTGTTTTGTGTCATAACACACCCCTCGTTTTCCCTACGCAAGTAGTCGACGGGATTTCTAAATGAGACGCAGCTACGCATGTGGGTAGAATTTATCACAGAAATGGCCGGTAGTCCCATTTGCTTAATTCCTTCACATTTAACTATTCATTTTAAGTCTCAATGTACTGCGTCACGATTCTATTTAGTAGTATATATAAATTAACCACAAAAAGATACACTCTTGTTTGGTGTATCCTCTTCCAGATGCATTCGACGGTGGCGGCAGTAGATGGCAGCCACAGCGACAGGGAACTGCAAGACGCCGACAGTCTCGATAATCCGAAAGGTAAGGCTTTCCAGGTTAATTAAGACTGCTGGTGAATTTTTGTCAGCAATTATTTTTGCCGACAATAATTGTTCTTCGCCGGCACCGCCGACCGGTATTCACGAACGGCGCTGTCAGTGGACTTGATTAATGTGCTTTAGTACGACAATTACATCAGCTTGGTTAAAGTATGTGCGTATTTTTGGCGGAGAACATTCTACAATTTTATGAAGTAACTTGCTGAGCTGTACTTGCGGCATTCTGAGGGCACCAAGTGCATGTCCTTAGAAGCAATTATTTTGAAAAAAAACTAAACATTTTATGACCGGTTAATGGGGTTGTTTCACCTTAAGCTGTGGGCTCATAAATAAAGGCATCATTCAGCATTAGTTGCTTGCAATTCAGACCTCCACGTTTAACAGATTCATCGTTGTAGTGTCCTCTTTCAACACAGTAATACCAACCAGTAGATCTGACCATACTTCAGAAGCCTACAACAATCCTGTGCAGAAACGAGCTAGATTAGACAGCGGATGCGACCGTTCATTCACACCATCGAAATTTTGTTAAGTACTATGAAGAGGTGATACATTATTAAATTACTGTAATCACACTGTACTAAACAATAATTAGAGTAATCGGTACTTGCAAACAGCAAATAGGGAAATTTACTCCTGGCGGGTGATTTAAATAATTTTAAAAAGAAATCGGTGTAGTAAAACAAGGAGTTACACGGAAATGACATGTGAATGTTACACAGGGTACTATCCGCGGAACTGGGTGACTGTCAGCGCATTTGACACCCAGTCAGACGGCTGCGCCCGGGTCACCACATTCCACAGTACCAAACCAACGTCAGTGCAGCAGTTGCCCTACCCCTACGCCAACTACCTTGGTGATACTCTTCCACGCAAGGATCTACAATTCGAATCGAGTTTGCACAATCGGTGGGTAGCGCCAGGGGACGGCTTCGACGCGCCTGCCATTTCCTGCGCCACTGTCCCGTCGCCTCGGGAACTCGACACCGCCAAACACGTCCTGAGTTTCCATCTTAGGTAAACCATCTTAGGCCTCTCTCCAATGACTCCTCCTCTCCTGTTTTACGCATCAAAAGGTTTTCTTTTTGCTGTCAAATATAATTGCGGTCACCGAGTGTTGTCTTCATGAACTGGGGTAAAAGGCGCCACCTTCGAGAAACCGCGCAAGAGCCAACTTGGTAAAGGCAGGTTATGACTCTCCTTGGAAACATTATTGATTCTTCGTCGTTTGCCTGTCACTTCTAGTTGGTCTCGGTTGGACTAGGAAACGCCGAGGTTGACTCGACCGTTCATCTTGCAACAAGGCTCGTCCGTTTGTTGTGACGATCAATACCACACCACCGAATGAGAGTTTAGGTGCAAGACCTGACAGGGGAATCAATAAATTAGATTCCCAAGGAACTAATCACCGTATTTAAAATCAACCTGCAGTGGTGGCTGATTAATACCTAAGAATGAGAGAAATTTGAGCACAGGAGTAGGTATGTACGGAAGGCAGCTTTGTTCACGTGGATGCCGTGACAGAGGGAGATTAGCAGCCAAGGCAGCTAGCCACTAACTTGTTACTTCAATTGTTTACCCCAGGTTTAAGATGGAACTCAAGATAAGCCTCTCACTTGGTGGTAGAGACAAGAAAACGCAGGGACTCTCGCATGCACAAGTAAAGAAGTCATGCAGGAGCAGATTTTGAAGCTTGGCTGATTCGTTTCCGCCAGTTGATTACACCTCTGGCATCAGTGAAGTGTTTAAAATGGGTAAACGTTTAAAAATGCTGACAAGGGGAGTGGGTTATGGGCATCCGATTGGTATTTAATATCATGCTACGCATTTGGTTCAGAGGTGAGTGGAAAGGGCGGTGATCTGACGGAGCAAGATCCAGGATCTGTGGACAAAGCGTCGAACTCCAGAATGTCTGACTTGGGGAATTGTGGCGCATGTAGTCGGGTGTTTTTGAGAAGATGAAAATCGTGCGAAAACTGGCGGATTTTATTCCTTGTCTCAAACCACTCAACCAAGCCACTTCGAGTACCCATTGATCCACTAATATCGTCAACTCATTTGACTACCGACTCCAGATGACGGCGTGTGGTTTTTGACCAAGTGCTCCTCTGTGCGTTAACGTCTATATTCATCCACTTATCATTCTACAGTTTAAAAAATGATGCCCTTCAATTTGTCCAACCGCGCGGTAATGACGTGTCCAGCGTCGACGTCATACCAGTTAACTACGTGGATTTAGGTGTCATTTCGCATCCTGTGCCCGCGGCTCTGATAGAATGAGCGACCGTCAGTGCATTAAAATGAACTGAAAAATTTTTCGAACACTCCATAAGAATCTACAGGTGCTCAAACTTCAAATAATTGGTCAATAAGTGCGCATCCTAGGGTTGTTTTTCAAAATTTGGACTGATTGAGTGCGATAGCGTCAAAAAGACATGGATAGTGAGGTCAAAGATGTTCTAGTGACTAAATATGCCGAAGGAGACATATAATCCCACCGGAAACCTTATAAATGACTGCGTTGTTAAATGAAGCCATTTTAAGCTAATCCACCCTACCAACTGCGATGCTGATGATGGTGATGGTAGAGCGTAATCAAGGCAACAGCGACTTCTCTAAAACGGCGATTTTTCCCTAACCGATTGAATGTTTTACTTGGTACAGAGAAGGCAATTAATCGTCGCAGTTTAATCTTCCCACGAACACCGATCCTAACCCCTCCCACTCCCCTCCTTACTCCCCATACACTTCGCCTACAACAGGAGTTATCGTCGAGTGCACCACCCTCATATTTACTTTGTAACTACTACTGCTGGGAAGGTGGTATAGTGGGGGGAGGCTTAGCTGATGATGATGTTACTGCTGCTGCTGCTGCTGCTGCTGACACGCAACAGTCGCGCTAATTGGGCTTGCGCACGCACTCAACCCCTCTAGCGTCCCCCACCCACCTACCCCAAGTTAACCTACCGTGTCTGACAGGAAGTAGAAGACGAGGAAGAAGAAGAAAAACGCCATATTGTAAATTACTTATTGATGATTTGGTGGAGCGCCGTTGTCACGTCAACCTCATTCCCGTCAGCCAATCAGCTTGCAGTGAAGTGCACTTGTCCACCGAGTTACGAAAGTGCCGATTTTGTGATAGGTTGGGGCGTGAATGACCAATCGGTTTGCAGTGATGGCTGCCACGGTTTTTCAAATCCTGATTATGCACAAATAATATTAGGACTCAAACACCGCTGCCGGCAAAATCCGGGTAAATTAGTAACGAGAGCTCCCGTATACAACATACCACATCCACATTCACGCTTCAGATGTAAATTTAACCGAAAAATGCCTGTTTTGCTATACAACGATTTATCGCAGTTGTGCAGTAGCATTTATGAGAGGTGAAGAAAAAAAACTAGACTTCAGCGCCAATCCCCGGATGACTGGTTACTGCCACAATGTCAATTACGAGGAGACGTCATCTGATTGGTCCAAGCGCTTCTAGAAAACACCATCTGTCCTAGTTCTCAACCAGCCAGCTTCAAGTCACAACCACGTGAACTCAAATGGGTGTTAAGTAAATTAGTCCTTGTGCGGTCTGCCAGGTGCGTCTGGTTTGTTAAGTAAAACAAAATTTACGCTGGACACTTGACGGAATTGCGGATTCGTGGAATGACGGCGCATGGCTTAGTGTACTCCTCGAATGGAACACTACTTTGTCATTTTATTCAGTGTCAAGAGCATAACTGTTCTTGTGTAATCTACCCGACATTTATGGATATCACAAGCGTAAACTTTCTAGCATGCTCTTGTTTCATTTTTGGTGAGACAACATGACCTTGAAATAGGTTTGTTTAAATTAATTTGTGTGCAGGGTCATTATTCAAAGTGGAAAATAAAGGGTACGTTTTGTTAAATAAACTTAGGAATAGAAAACTGACGTGTCAGGCCCCACAAGACATTAACATTCAGGTTTATTGACGCCAACCTCTGTACTTCTATCCGACTTCACCTTCCCCCTGGCTTTTTCACCTTGAGTGTACTTTTCTCCTTATACTCAAGGCCGTCCACGCCAAATCCAAGTGGGCGTATGTGAACGTAATCTGGGCCTCTGACACCAACAGCTAAGAATTTGTTGTGGGCCCCAGCATGTGGTCTTGAACCACTCCGGGGCCACTGAATTAACTCTGGTCCGATTACGTTTCCCTGGTACCCGCGATGAAGAATAAGACCCGAGAGGGCGTGGGCACAACCGTTTACCGCAGAGCTCAACCACGTTGATGTCGTCGTCTCGTGTTTGGCGTTTGCGCGTGTGTATTTATACCTCGGATGTGTGAGTCATACATGGGCTGACAACGAGACCTAGGTGTGAGGATAATCCAAATATTCGTGTGAATGAGGGGAGGTTGAGGATCCGCGTGGCTGGCGACATACTGCGAAAAGGGGAACCCCGTGTCGGAGGCTGGAGCGACCGGATTAAGGGTTGCCAATAAACACAATCCACAACAAGTTCTTGGCCCATAGTGTACTAACGAGGGGATTCCACTAATCCATTCGTCGGGTTTCGTATCTGTGTTTCCCGAGCGCCATTACATGTTTATGTTAAGAAACAGTCGAATTTTGTTGTTGTTGCTAAGACATGTAGTTGTGAGAAATAATTTACAATTTCTGTGCGTAAAAGTTGAAAAAACTACCGGTAGGAACTGTTCAGAAAATATTTACGACTCACGTCCACTAACCCAGTCATTGCAATCGCACGCCACAATGCCCTCATTGTCACAGCGTCCCTCAGATCTTGCCAAACCGTCTATCCATACACCCCTGTGCGTGTGCTCCTCCCCACCACACCACCCGTTTCATTCATTCAGCTGACGGTTCAGTCATTTGGTCACCCAAACTCTACTGATCGACAACGTCATCGAGTCACAGCTTGGTTAAGCTGTCTAGTAATCGGTCGTGTCTGCCATCTCTGGTCTTTTGTCTCCTCGGTTATTTGAGTAGCGTTGCCAGAGGCCTCAACAAATTGTGACTTGAATCTGGGCGACATTTCGGCGTTCAAAGCAACTCTGTCTGTGACTTGGTGAAGGGCCATTTGCGGATTACTACTAACGAGATGGATGAGGACCAAAATGTCGACAATTCGACTGTGTTCAACCATTCCCGTGTTTGTTTCGCATGAGTAGACGGAATTGTGGTTCCACCGCAAATTATTCCATCGTCCGTCGATGGAATGAACCTTTCGTGAATCAAGTCGTGATTGTAGACATAAAGAAAGTGTCATGAGGAATGTTCTTGCGTAAACTCCTTCCATGTCGCACTTGGGCAACTCACTCAACTCAATCTTAAAATCCATCGAAAACGTTCATATTTGTCCAATTGAAGTGGTATCATCTTTCACCATGACAACGCCAGACCACACGTCGCTGAATGGACATTGTGAAAACCCCTAAGCTTGCCTAATTATATTCATGTGTCTGCCAAGGAAGATGATTGAAAAGATGTGAATCAGTTTGAAGAAGAACCATGCAGCTTCTGCAATAGAGGAAACTTAATAAATCGAAGCGATAGAGGGCACTTTTTGATTAATAAATTCTGTGTTTCACGTAAGTGTGTGTTTTGTGTTTTTATCTGTGTTCGAATTCGGCACGAGGTTTTGCGAATGCGCAATACGAAGGAAATTGTGGGTGAAAAATTCAGTATTAGGCGGCTACAGAAACCGCATTTGAGCCTCGAAGTTGATTGGATGAAAGTTACTTTTTAAAAATTAATAATCGTGAATCCGCACAGCTGACTCGTTGACCTTGAGCCGCGTTCATAGAACGTTTGATTATCGATCACCAAAACGAGCAGATGATTGTGTAGCTGTGACGGGCAATCGGTGATGTGGCAAACGCATAAAATATCGCTACAAGACCAATTAAAAGCAACCTTTTAAGCCATGATCAGAGGTGCATGAGTACTTCAATTAATAATATTTTTATTCTATGATATCGCCTTAGTAGTTAACGCCAAACTCCTCGAGGCAGTAAACACTCCACGTGCTTAAAATGAGGTTTACAGACACGCTCACAGCCAATTACAGGCTCAAAACGTGCCATCTTGCAAGACAGCTTATACGTGAGCATCTACCTTGCCCTGTGGATGTTCGTTTAAACAAGAGCATAAAATTTAATTTATTCAGCACAACTAGAATGAAGAACCATGCGAAAAAAGGCTATGGGTATGTTTTAAGTGACTAGCTTTAAACAACTACTTGGAGGCCTATTGAATGGTTTCTGAACACCGTTGCACATCTCAGCGGTGGGTGCAGGACCTGTCCAGGCAACCACACTTTGTTAGATGAAGGAAACCTCTACAAATTCTGGATCGTCGTCTTTATTCCGAAACAATTGAATTTTTTACTTAATTATTTCACTTTTAAAATACTCAACTCTGATGGTTTGTGAAACCGAAATTGAGTGATGTTATTTTACACCGAAGGTGAACATAAAGCGTACTTAAAACATTTAAAGTAGAAATAGAGACTCCACGTAAAAATCAGTCATGGTTTTTTCAGGTTTAATAACCAGGCAATTTACAGTGTAAGCTTGCGATCAGATCTTGATACAAGGCGGGAAAAATGGAACTGTGCTTGTGGAACCACAATCCAACAAACCATAACACAATCTGTTTGGTTGACAAGATTCCTTTATTGCCTTGCGGATGAAGTATATGACAGTAGATTATGAATGAAAAAAAGATGATAAAAAAATTGAATAAATTCTTTGAGATCTTCAGTCTTATGTTGACTTAGACTATAATTTAAACAATAGTTTTTCTCTGGACCTAATTATGTGAAATTATAAATATATGAATGTTCTTCGAATCTGTACGTCCCGCCATAAGTCTGATCTCAATCTAGCAACAAGACGCTAATATCTGTAAGAAATCACTTTTTACTACTCTGTGCTTATGTTACCATCGGGAACGGCTGTTAAGGCGTGCAGAAACGAACTTCTGAGGTGAAGAGTAACAGAGTAATATAAATATATCTTAATAAATATAAACACTAGAACTTTTTAATTCAAACCATGGGTATTTTTTGAAAATAATCTGATGAAGAAAATGTGCATTATTCGTGTCCTTCACATTTAACTACAGTCATCAAGATTTCAAAATGACTAATGACGTCAGTAAATGACCCTGAAATGGAGACTAATTATGAACTTTAAGAATTAACTGGCGTAATTCAGCAAAATAATCAGATTCCACCTAGCTTAATGTATTTTTACCAGGGTACGCCCTTTGGCAAACAAACCTAGTGTAAAGCTTTTGATTTACTAGTTACGAAACGCCCATTATCGAAGGTGTAAGGCACAGTTTTGGAAATTTCAGTAAACAACTTGCTGCTGGGGTTGCAGAAATAACTTGATTTTGCAAAATTTCAAATTAAAATACTAGGACTCGATTAATACTTAAAGGTGTTATATATGTATTTACTAAATGAGAAACGAAGATATTAAAAGAAAATCGGTGACCAAAATCAAGGGTAGCTGTTGCCAAAGAAGAGTGCTGACCGCAAGCAAAAGCCGTGGCTAGAAAGCGGTTTCAACTTATGTAAAATTAATGGTATTACTAAACGTTTCATGACTAATTGATGCATTACGGATGGACCATAAAAATATCTCGGATCAGCATCAAAATGTAGAGCTGGTATATTGGTTGTCATTATCACAGCTCCAAGAATACTTAAACTGCAACTTTGTTATATCTCAAAGAGCTTGATACAAAGAATGCAAGAACTCGCTTTTTAAATACAACGCTTCATTCGCAATGTGTACAATTGTATAAAAGCCGACACATTTCAGCTTTGCCTTAAAAGAGCGGTGTTTTGAGTTACATCTATGCAATAAATATTATTTTTATATGTATCCTTTTTAAACTCATGTATAAAAGAGTAAGAACAAACATCATCAAATATAGATTTGATTTGAACTCGCTGAATTGCCGCAGGATTTGAAAATAATCGTGATCCAATACCTATTGCACTAATGGGTAGGCTGGCTGATGTATCGAATTGTCTCTAAAACAAGGAGCCTTCTACGAACGCTAGTGGCCATCGATGGTCGCCAAGTCAGGAGAAGTGTAAATGCGCGCCGCTCTTTTTTCTCCTTTGTCACGTCAGTTTCGGGTTTTGACAATAAGCATGCAAATTATGAAATCCGCAATAGACCTAGATGGACATACGGCGATGATGCGTGTTTTATTTCCATCACCGATGCTTGCTGCGTTCTAGGTATGCACTTGATTGCATGCTTTGCATTCTCATCTCCTTTGCTGCTGAGTTTTTCACCTCACGTCTTTTGGATTTTTTCAGGCGTGGCCGATGGAGTTGGTGGATGGAGGTCGTACGGCGTTGATCCAAGCAACTTCTCAAAAACCCTTATGTCTACATGTCGGAGGCTAGCCGAATCTGGTCGTTTTCAGCCAAATGAACCCATGCTCCTCGTTACCGAGAGCTACCATGAAGTTCTAGATGCTAAAACACCCCTCTTGGGTATGTAATAATCGCTCTGCGTCGTCTTCAACTGAGCTTGGTGTAATTTGCAATCTAATTTTTAGGTAGTGCGACATTTTGTGTGATTTCGTTGTGCCGCAGCGATGGACGCCTCCACACCGTGTGTCTTGGCGACTCGGGCTACATGGTTATCCGCCAAGGTACCATCGTAAAACGCTCCTCTAACCAGAAACATTCGCTGAACACTCCCTTCCAGGTTGCATGTCTCCCACCTAATGAACACGGTCATTTTTATCGTGATTCGTAAGTTTTGGATATCTTTTTATTTCTGATGCGTTATTTCTTGCTCCATTTTTGCGTATCTAACGGATGACTATTGGCAAACTTTTTTTATAATAAACGATCGCACCAAAGTCAAGAGTTGGCTTTTTATTACTTAAAAAGATATTTTTAAAAAAATGGTCGTATGGGCAGTAGCTTCTCCCAAATATTTGTTTTGGTACTGTTTAACATAACAGTAAATTGCTTATTGATGTGAATAGTACAAACCTGTGTGCCTGAAATGAATATTTCTTCTTTCCCATAGACCCGAACAGGCAATTCAGGACAGCTTTTCTTTGGAAGCCAGCGACCTGGTAGTTGTTGGAACGGACGGGCTATTCGATAACCTCACCGATCAAATGATCCTGCAAGAGCTTACACCACTACAGGCAAGTTTGCATGTTGCTATCATCGCCTTCAAAAGGCCATGCGTTTACCGCCACCGCATTTTTAAAGAAATAAATGTCCGTCTTGTTCAAAGGTGCCTTTTGATGTGTGTTTAAACACATCCTGGTTGTCATGAATCCCTTTCCCGTTACGTCGGCCAAAGTTAAACTCTGATGGCTACCACAGAATTGTCCTTGTCAAATGCTAACTTGCGTCACCCATACCCTATTGCTTGATCTAAGCAATTTTGGGAGTCGTGATTCTGTGTGCATCAATGATGTGTGCGTGTGTGTGGATACGCTTAAGCATTCCTGCACAAAAGGGCGTGTCTTAATGTGTCTTTTGCCTTTCAAGTGAATTCCATTGGCTATTTCTGTTTAAAGTAGCATTTTTGCAAGGTGTGGGGGTGTAGCTCCAACACATGGCGCAGCTGCAACCCCAAAATAGCCACAGATGCACAACTTTTACGCTCTGCTGTGCTAGCATTGCAAATTCCGCCACTCGGTGCTGGATTAGTGTAAGCGGTGGTGTGAACAGGTCGTCGTCTCGTGGATTTGCATTCTCCGAAGGGCTCTATTTGGGTTTAACTAGAGTTTACAAGAGCCGGCCACGCCACATTCAATCCAAGTTCCACTCTGGACCCAAAATACGTGTCCTAGCACTAAATCTAGAGAAACTGTTTAACCCCGTGTCGAAGTGATAAACTGGTGACAGGGTGCCGTTGTTGCTGTCACCGCAACCACCACGAATGCCTTAGAAACCTTAGTCTAATGTGGCACCCTTTCCTCCTCCCCTCCCCCCAAATCACTGTAGGACTGCGGCTTGAATGTGGCGTCGGATGAGCTGCTGGATTGGTGCGCCTACCGCCTCGTTGCGTGTGCCCGCAACGCCGCTGAGAATCCCAATTTCGTCTCCCCCTTCGCCAATGAGGCTCGTCAGTACGGACTCAACATCGCGGGTAAGCCCCTGCCTTCAATTTTAATCCAAATACCTCCCTTGGATCACATCACATATTGTGCAACTCGTTAGCCGGTATTTTTTCGTCGCTGTTGTTGCCGCATTGACAAGGCGGGGTTTCGCCTCTTTGTGCTTCACGTGAGTGCGTGTGTGCTAGCAGGTAATCCTGTGCTTATGGCCCCTTGTAAACGCGGTACCGCCGCATCCCCACCAAAGACCGAATCGATGTCTCCTTTCACCAGTTCCAACAGTGGTCCCCTAGCTGGGTGTCCTATAACTTCATTGTTGCCCTTAGCAACCAAGTCACTTGTAAAAACGTGGGAAAACTGCACGACGAAGTATATCTGGATAAATACTTCATTTCGTGTGAAAATTGGGCACCTGGTGGAACGTACATCTCAAGCACAACCTGTTTGCGCGCACACACAGGGGGAGGGTTGGATATCTAAACACGTGTGCCACCTCCTTGCGAGACGCCTCTCGATTGTACTTGTTTGTTTAAATCCATCACTTATGCATACGCACACGACCTACGGTTTGGTCATCCTATTTCAATCTGCACGACGCGAAATCTGGGGTGTGTGTGGTGAGGGGGGCAGTTTTGTCGATTTCTATGTTGTCCCAGGGGTGATGGTGTGTTATGTCAGTGTCGTGGCGTTTTCTCCTGTCGCAGTGTGAAACACACCGGTTTTGGCATACATTTGAAGGTATTTGTACTTTCTTCAAGCGCTGTGTGAGAGGTTTGCCTAACAACGCAAGTGTTAAAGTTGGTTTACTACCGTTCTGGGGATATTTCCACTCAGTGGTTACCGCCGCAGCGCCATGATTGAATCGGATCGTGACGCAACTCGACAAGAAATGCATCTCGTGATGCAAAATTGATCATATAAAATAACAATATCACGTGGTTACTGTTAGCAGGATGTGGTGAATTTTGTGTGTTGTTGAATCAATGCTTAGACAATGTCGTGAATGCTTACAAGTCGTAGGTGTGCGTTTACTTAGCAACTGGCGTGTCCTAATTGTCCTGTTTTGGCAATCAGGTGGAGTTCGTGGCGATATAACAGTGATGCTGGCTCTGGTCGTTGACGAGGCCGTCTCCGCAGACACACAGTCGGCCGAACCTTCTTCCTCAGACGACGGCGACGACAGGAAGAAACGTGTGTTCAGGATCTCCCCCAGTCGTTCCTCCCTGGTTAGCGCTGCCGTCGACTGAGACGCCCTCCCACGTGCATTTACGCCCCCCCCCCTCTCCGCCCCCCTCTCCTTCTCTTTCTCATTGCTACTTTCGACTTTTTGTAGTCATTATTTAGACGCTTCAATACATTAGCAAAAAGCGCAAGGAACCAAAGTGTTATCAGTCTGCATCACTGCCAGTTAGGTTGGGATTAGGCCTGCGCCAACCACATTGTCCATAATCTCGCTTAATTACTGCTCATGCGTAAATCCTTGTCCGCGTGTGTGTGTGTGCGTGCGCGTGTATGCATTTAAGCCCCGCCTTTCTTAACCGAATACCGGTGCCATAGCAACGCTGACATTCGCTAGTTTCGCTTTAGTGGGTCATCATGATTGACGTCGGGGTGGTGGTGGTGGTAGCGCGAGGCAACATCGTGCCGATTGGCAAGGTCAATCTCTGTTTACATGTTTGGGGTCAGTCACTCCTAACTTTCATCGGCATGTAGTTTGAACACCGCCAGTTATCACCTTCGACGCAATGTAGTGGGTCATGCGCTAGCACCGAGCATTGCCCGAATGTCAACACAATATATCATGTCCAGTACCGGTGGAAATTCGACAGCACAACGGGCAAGTCTGGTTTTAGCGATTAATAATGCCTAGGAGTAATGGCACTTCATGCCAAGAGCTTTACAGATTCAACCTTAGAATCGATAATTGGTTGCAAGTCTTTAACTGCCTCAAGGACGACAATTTGACTGGTGCCAATCGGAGCGGGAAATTCCAGCAGCTTTTCTCTTATGGGTTAGTTGTGCGTTTTGTCTGACGTTTTGCGTATGCGTATGTGTGGCAAAAAGGCGATGAATTTTTTCATTTTCGTCTCTGCAGTCACTTGACGCAAATCACTCATACATACAAAATATTTCACTTCTTTCTACATCCAGAACAAAAATTTGACGCAGTGAGGTCAGTTTTGACGATGACAGGACAATATCAGGTCGAAATACTCTGGTAAAATGACTTGAAGGTAAGTGGTTCATCCTGAAAAACGGCGACCAGTTAGTGGTTGGCTCGTGTGCGACGTTCTGTGAGTTTCGAATTGACGCTCAGTGCGTGCACCAGCCCAGTAAAACAACAAAAACCAAAGAATATTAATTAATGAGGGTAAACGATTGTTACATTGAGCATTTGCCATAACTTGCTTTTTGGATCCACTTTCATCGTATGATTCCAGTTACTGTGGTGTTGTATTAACTCTGGCCCGATTAGGCTTCCCTGATACCCTCGATGAAGAAAAAGACTCGAGAGGACGTGGACACAACCGTTTACTTCAAAGCTCAACCACGTTGGTGTCGTCGTCTCGTGTGTGGCGTTTGCGCGTGTGTATTTATACCTCAGATGTGTGAGTCATACATGGGCTAACATCGAGACCTAGGTGTGAGGATAATCCAAATATTCGTGTGAATGAGGGGAGGTTGAGGATCCGCGCGCCTGGCGACATACTGCGAAAAGGGGAACCCCGTGTCGGAGGCTGGAGCAACCGGATTAAGGGGTGTGAAACGACAGTGGATTTACCACGTACTGCGTTGATCTTTGACAGAAGTGCTCTGGAGATGTTAGTTCTCCATGCTTAGAGTGATCGTGGAATAGCATGGGGACACCTTAGCTTGTAGTGAATCGTCTCGTCTTCAAGCAACCATGTCTGGCAATTCAGGCACATGTAAATCTGCCAGTCAACAGCACTCACTAATCATTTCTTCATGGCACACATTTGAGACATCTGCGAAGACACTGCTCTCTTGGCCACTGACCTGTAGTCTTGACCAATCGCCTCGTCTTTGGTTGCGGACTGGGCGGAACGACAGATGGTTTTGATAGGCCCCCGGCAACGATTAACTTCGGTGAGTTTGCTGATCCTATCTCAGGTCACATAAATTGTCAGCACAGCCTACATCCATGCCCACACATCCACTGCACCCGCATCCACAAGGTACCTTCAGTGTTCCAAGACAAAGATCTGCTGGTTGCACAGTTTACTTGTTTACCTTTTTGTCTACACAATCCTTGAGTTTGTCGTTCACCAACATCGTTGACCTCTTTACGCAAAAATAATCGATTGGGGTGAACCAGACTGACGATGGTTACTCCGCCTCAATTCGTTTTGTCGTAGCCAACATCACTGTAACCCCACTGCACCAATCGGCTGTCGTACCTACGATCTGCAATTGACAATTCTTTCCCAGGAAGTCTATTTTTGTTGTCAGGCTAAGGTGGCATCTGACGCCTCCCCCTTCTGAGTCAGTGAGTTTACTTGTTCGGGAGGGAAACCTAATCTCTCTCCCATTTGGCCCCACTACGTGTCAACTTGGAAGATGAGAAAATTCCGCAGAATTTACCTCAGAAGGAATTGCAGGATTGGGCGAATCTAGTTTTATCCCCATGATGCCACCACCTTGCAAAACAACGCCAACCCCCCACACCCACAATCACGTGCCAAACAGCTGGGGCCCGTTCGTTTTCCTCCGTGGGCGCGCACCGACACCCCGTCACGTCGCCACGAGCGTGTGTACGAGTGAACGCACACCAAGACCCCGTCAAAACACACAGAAAACTTCTCTTTTACGCACGACTTTTTGCTGTGTGCAACGGTACAATTCCCCCAGTACACACACGCACACACACAGTCATTTGTTAAGAGCGCAAAAACGGAATTTTAATGTACAAACCTCGGTCTGTTTGGGAGGGGGGTTAAGAAACTGAGAGTGGGGGAGGGGGTGGCGGATGAGGCACTACGCGCCGCCTCCGTAGGGAATAGGGAGGTTAAAGAAATCGTCCATCTTGGGTGTCCGAGTTGAGGCGACGTCCGGGGCGCCAGACGGTGCTGGAGGCGACCGGTGTGCCGGCATGTGGTGGCCAATGTTAACGACACCTCGGTGCTGGCTGTCGAGTTGGCGCTGACTGCGCAAGGTGGCCTGCAAACGAGAAAAATAAGTTCGGCGTGTGAAACGGGCTACGCGTGACTGCGACGAGTGCGTGCCAAATTGAGACGACACAACATCAACAACATCCTATAAGGTGGGGCGACAGGTGACAAGAAACCACACACAGGACCGGTAACTTAGTCAGATTAGATAGCCTGTGCAAGGTAAATTAGCTGCGTAAACCAGCTTCGCAGGCGGCACTCACCGCGTCATTGAAGTGCTCCTTAAACCAGCCAATCATTCGATCGAGGGAGGGGAACATTCGCTGACGGAACTTGAAGCCCTCCGGCTTCACAGAGAACAGCTCGAAGCGCGGTGTTTGGTTGGGCATGTAGGCCAGCACGAAGTAGCCTGGGTGCTCGGCTGAGGCTGACAGGAAGTAGGGAATCTTGGTGTGGTTGATTTCCTTCTCTTTCTGCAACAACTCCCTCAGAATCTCCTGCTTGCCGCCCTATCAAATGACATAACAAAAAATGAACAGGCTGCATCGGTTACACAGAACTCAGGAAAAATCGATACTTCATTTCACAAGATTCAACCAATCAGAACACCCCAGACACAGTGAAATCGCCACTTGTTAAAACCAATCCTTGGGGAACGAATCAATTCAAATGAGGTATGTTGTTAGCGTGAAGGGATTATACGGGGGTTGAGCTGTTTCCAGGCAACCTGACGACCAAATTACATGTTTCTTATCAACAAAATGGATAGAAAACAAATCCCAGAGAACCGTTTGCATCACTTTAATAACAGACTTGACTTTGTACCATGAGGTACAACATTAAGATCATGTGGTCCACTTTTTCTTGCTAATAAAACTCGTAATCTCGGTGTTTGCGCAAAAAGTAACCAGAGGTCATCGCACAAAAGGCCAGAGAGATTTAATTGACTTAATGGTGCAACCAAATCAATGGTTCAGTGACCTCAAACTGACCCAATAAACATCCACCAAGTTTGTAACAAAGCACGCTACACCCTCGTCACCCCAACCGCTAGAATTGGATCTACAACGGACTGGAAGAGATTTCGTACCTGTGAATTGCGATAGTACTTGTACGTGAGGACATCGCGTATCAAGTAGACCATGGGTTGCATGTAGCGAGCGACGATTTCGTCTAGGTCCTCGAACGCCTCGTTGCCGATGAGGAGGGTGCGTCCGAGGACGAAGCTGTGCGTCTTGTCCTTCTCCACGACGTCGAAGTGCTTCAAGATGCCGTCGTCGACCTTCAGCGAGACCGTCAGATGATCGGTGCCCTGACGGCTGGGTCGGATCACAATGGCGCCCGTCTCGAGGGTGGGCTCCATGGCCATCAGCTGGTTGTAGGTGATGTTCTTGAAGTGCGGATGGAAGATGACGCGGTTCACGTAGGCCTGTGTGGTTTTGGCCTTCTCCTTCGCCTCCAGGTCTTCCAGCCGACGCAGCTCTGCCGCCTCCGCGTCGTAGTCGAAGAAGGCGTCACGACGAATCCTGCACTCACGCAGTTCATCCTTCAAAACAGCAGCAAGTAAAACGGGTTACAATGTGCGCGGGTGTGTGGAAGAGGTTCAGGGGTAAGGCAACATCTCATTGGTCAATTCTCGGGTAGTATTGAAACTCTACTGGGTCTATTCATGACCTCTCACTGCAAACCTCGATACTCAACACCACTATCGATAGAATGCATGCGACCTCATCCACGATGTGAAGCCCGCATCTTCAGCTTGGAGCTTCCACCAAACCCTCCTTATTTCCCCTTACCGAACACTGTATGATAAATCTAACACATCCAGAGGTAGATCAAGACAGTGACAACGCCGACTAGTGGAAGCAAATCCACTACAAGTTAACGGCAACGCGTCAATCGGCCATCCCACAATCCAAGAAGGCCAACGTACCTGGATTTCGTACGACCGGAGAGTGAGTTCGACGTTGAACTTGGTTACATCGATTTTAGTGACCCTGGCCTGCAGAATGCTGCCGGGCTGGACGGAGTCGAGGGTCTTCTCAACCGGCGGATCGATGAAGCGGATTGGGATGAAGCCGAAGATGCCGTTCTCAAGCCGCACCCGCAGGCCCACTGGCTGGCCGGGGCAGTCGTTGCTGTCGAAGTGCGCCCACATCTAAAATGCCAACAGAGCACATCCATCACCAGACTCCCCTTCCCCCCTGAATGTCGTCTAGGGCTGTCTGCGTGTACTGACAGGCAATTTACCTCGTTGAGCTGCTGGAAGTTGTCCTGCTTGCAGAACGGACACCTCCACAGTCCCGTGGCCTCGTTTCTGGAGGGATTCGCCTGGTCCAGCTGCTCCGGACGCGGCTTTCTAGTCGCGATTGACAGGACTTGACAGTCGACGAGGCTGCCCTTGTGCAGGGTCTCGGGAGTCTCGTGGGTGGCCAGACTGAAGATGCGCTCCGGCGTGAGGGGCTCGAAGGGGTCGCGGAGGTCACGGTAGCGGTGATTCAACTCCTTGCGGATGTCGTACAGAGTGATGTGCTTGTCACCGTGGTCCTGTCGCTTCAACTCCTCCGCGAACGCGTCTAAATCCAACTCTCTCAACCGAGCCGGGCTGCAAGTATAGAAAAAATTTCTCGGTTGAAATACTAACTACTTACAACAAGTCAGTAGGTAAAATACCAACTAACCTCTGGACGATTTCCTCGAGAGCGGTGGTTGGATCGTTCTCGTCGACATCGTCGTACTCCAGCGCGTCGACAGCCATCTGACGCGCGAGGTCATAGCTCTCAGGGTGAACACGCATGGAGTCGAGAATTTCAATGTTGTCCCCGGAGTTCGGCAGGTCCCGCACGGCGGTCGTGTCGATCTTGATGAATCCAGCGCAGTTGATCGCCACGTGGGGACCGAGGCGCAGCACTTTGGCCAGAAGCTCGCGATTCGTCAGGAACACCTTCTTTTGCTTCAACAACTGCAAAAGACAAAAAACCCAACGCACTACTCACAAGTGGCAGTAGCGAGTGTCGCTGGAACGAGCCGACCCAGACTGCTGGGGAGGTTCTAACCTTGATCATGTAGAAGGCCTTCCGAGGTCCCAGACCAGCGACGAATTGAAGGAGGTTCGCGGTGTGCGGGTGCAGAATGCACCGGTTCACGTCGACGCCCACCTCGTTGGTGCGGTTGATGAACTCAATCTCCAGAGCCCGCATCAGCATCTCCTGCGGTACCGAGTCCTGCGCGGGGTTCCACCGCACGCCGAGGATATCCGTGTCCGGGGGATTGAAGAGCTGGGCAAACTCCGCCAAGGGGTCCTACAGGCGAAAGCACACCAATTAGCGCCGTGGCCGGTGTCACTCGCACCTCCGCAATCAACACCAAACCGTCTAATTGCCCTGGTACAAGAAGAGCGAATCGTGACTCACCTGAAGTCGTCGACCCAGAGAGATGGCCTGCTTGAGGAGCGCGGAGTACGTGGAGGGCAGGGTGGCCGTGGCGGCCTCGGATTGGGAGTAGACAACGGCCAACTCCATGTCCATCAGCTCGATGTTCGGACGTGATGGTAGACGCGAGTCCGCGGTCAGGTCGTCCACCAGACCCTGCACCATGTCGCGCAGGGTCAGGGCGCGCCGCGAGTTACAGCCAATCACAATCGCCTGCGGGTGGTTCCGCGCGACGAATCGCGTGAAGCGTTGCACATCCTCCTCCTGCAACAACACAACAACAAACTCCACCATGCACATCAAAATTAAGGGGTTCTCGCTCAACTCGTGCGACAATTACCACCAGGTTTTAAAACGAACATGAAATTAATGGTCTAAATGAAAAACCATTAATTGAAACACAGGTTGGAAACGATCCGTGATCAATTCAAGGATTAGCGATAGACTTGGTGATAAACCAGTAAACACATAGCTCGCTGACACATAATTATGCACCCACAAAAACCAACTTAAAGTTACAGGGCCTAATTAGTGTGATAATTACTACTAGATGCAAACCGTTATTTGCAACACAGATAAGAAACAATCCGTGGTAAATTCAAGAATCAGCGATACACTTGATGATGAATAAGTTAACACCTAGCACCAACTTAAAGTTTCATCATGGCTTGATTCGTGTGATAATTATTAACAGTTTTTAAAGCGGCCGCAAATCGCGCGCGATTAGCACACACTGGCCAGAGGTGTTAACTCTGCCCAAGCCATAATTACAAGAATAATTTATCAACAATTTTGACAAAATAGATGCTCTATACGAAAACCGTTACATGACTTAATTCCTGTAATAATTATCACCAGTTTTTAAAACGAACATGAAATTACTTTTCTAGATGCAAACCGTTATTTGCAACACAGATAAGAAACAATCCGTGGTAAATTTAAGAATCAGCGATACACTTGATGATGAACAAGTTAACACCTAGCACCAACTTAAAGTTTCATCATGGCTTGATTCGTGTGATAATTATCACCAGGATTTTTAAACGGCCGCAAGTTGCGTGTGATTAGCACACACTGGCCAGAGGTGATAACTTTGCCTAAACCATAATTACAACAATAATTTATCAACAATTTTGACAAAATAGATGCTCTACACGAAAACCGTTACATGACTTAATTCCTGTAATCATTATCACCAGTTTTTAAAACGAACATGAAATTACTTTTCTAGATGCGAACCGTTATTTGCAACACAGATAAGAAACGAACCGTTGCCAATTCAAGAATTAGCGATACACTTGATGATGAACAAGTTAACACCTAGCACCAACTTAAGGTTTCATCGTGGCTTGATTCGTGTGATAATTACAACCAGGTTTTTTAAACGGCCGCAAGTTGCGTGCGATTAGCACACTGGCCAGAGGTGTTAACTTTGCCCAGACCATAATTACAACCAAATTTTTCCAACTAATTGAGCAAAAAATTTGACAAAATAGATGCTCTATACGAAAACCGTTATTTGCGATAAATCAGCGGTTCGAGGTAGACACTTAGCTGAAAGCAATTATGTCCCCATCACGAATGCACCACCACCAGCACCAAGACAACTTACTCGACTTTTTTTGAGGTCATCCCGTTGAAGCCGCGGGTTGTGGAGGATGCAGGGCAGGTTCAAGAAGTCGACAACTTCGCCGTCAGCGTCCAACTGGACGGCGGCGATCATGGACTCGAAGATGTCCTTGTCGTCAGTGGCCAGGGCAAGCACACGCGCGGGCTTCGGCCAGATGCTGTGGTCCTCATTGCCGTCCGGCTGGTGGCGGCCACCGTGACGATGCCGACCGCCCGCGCCGCTCTCGTCGCCGTCGGCGCCACCGCCGTAGCGCTGGTCGTCCACCACGTACGGCGCCACCTTGATGCACTTGAACAACTTCTGTGCGCAGAGCTTTAAAGAGGCATAAAAGGGCAAAGTGAGCGGTGGGGGGGGGAGCATTTCGGAAAACAGACCGACCAAACTACCATCAACTCCACTGAGGAAGCATACTGAGTTTTACTGCCTGAGTCTTAGGGGGATTGAACTTCACACAAGTGTCTCGTACCTTCATGACAGCCTGGCGGCTGGCCTCAAGAAGCTTCTCTTGAATCTCCTTGAAAATACACGGCTCCAGGAACTGTTTGATTGCCTCTTCCAGCAAGAGCGAGCGCTGCTCGTTCCAGTCCTTCACATAATCGCTAAATTCATCGCGCTGGAAGAAAGCCACCAGATCACCCAGCAACGAGAGATCGCACTTTTCGAACTTGGGCACGTGCATTGTCATCGTAACCAAGCCGTCTTGAAGAGCCTGTCAAGGGAAGAAAATAAAACATGAAAACTACCGACAAAGTGAGGCCACGAGCAATGGCTAGAGAATGACGCACGTCGTGCAAATGGAGATAGGCGACGTCACCCATTAACTCGGAAACGGGCTTGGCCTTCAAGAACTTGACTGGAAACAGCGGATGCGACTCGTCGATCAGCCGCATTCCCTTGAGCGTGGGTTTGACGTCGATGGCGGCATGCGAGGAGATGTTCATGCGAGCCATCTGACGCACAGCGGGCTCGCGGGAGATCTGGAAGGCGAGCATGTAGCGCGCCGCGCGCAGAGCATCCGACGCCTCGGGGAATTGTGGGCAGACGAAGTCCGCGGCAGCGTCTAGCGGCGCCATAGGGCACTGGTTGACCTCGTGTCGGCGGTACCGATCACGCACATTCTCAGCAAACTGCTCCGCTGTCAGGCCGAATCGGTCGACTAGAGCAGACAGACCGGCTCGGTGGGCAATATCGTACGCAGTGGTTGTGCGCACTTGGCGCTGTCGTATCCGCCGGCCTGTCATCGGGTCAATGGAAATGGTGATCACACTGGCACCGGGAGCACGCTTTGCAGTGGCTTTAGGGGCCGTTGTGGCGTCTTTTTGTTCACTCGGCTTTACTGAAAGACTCTTCATGTCGTGTGTCGGGACGTACTCCTCGTCGGAGTCACTTTCCTCCTCCTCAGAAGCCTTGGCGTTGCCTTCATCCTCGTCCTAAGTGATTAAACACGACGTAGGGCATCTCAAACAAGCAAGCACTGCCCGCACACGGGAAAATTGCAAACGTGTGTCAATTGGAAATTAAGTATGCAAAGCAAGCCTCACCTTAGCGTCGAGTTTGGCATCCTTGTCTCCCCAAATGAGCATTTCCTCAATGAAACCACCATAGCGAAAGAGGTAACTCAGTTTAACATCCTGGACTTCCTCTAATGAAGTGGCACATTTGGCCCTAAGGAAATGTTGAAATAAATAATGAGCACTTACATGGCAATGAGGGACACCAGTCCGTTGGAGTCGGGCTTATCGCCAACATTCTCCTCGGCAGTCTGCGCATCTAAGTATGCTTTCATTTGATCGAGCTGTCGAATCAGTTCCTTGCGACGTCGTTGGAGAATTTCCCACTTCTCATCAAAATCATAGATTCGCCACAAATCATTGATATTTAGGTCCTTTTTAATGCACTCTTTTCTATAAAATGCGATGAAGGGGACTTCCGACAGGGATTCTTTGAACAATTTAAGCACTTGGAAAATATTTTCTATCACAGACGGGGGCTAAATTCGTGAAATTAAATCGATATCAAAAATACCTTCATTGACTGTCCCTCCTTGAATGTAGCATTATAAATCCACTCCGCTTCTTTCTTTACCTCAGCTAGATCCTCATTATAACTAGTCGACTGAGGGTCAAGTCTGCTGACAGGTACGCTACGCAACTGAAAACGTTCTGGGACGTCTGTACAGCGAATTCGTTCGTCTTCGGGACTGAAGAAGTTCCGAGCCAAATCGGTTGGATCAAATAACTCATACATCCGATCGTGATGAGTCACCTTTGGTTCACGCTTGCCTCTCCGGCGGCGTCCGCCTTCCTCCTCTTCATCCTCAAAATCTGATTCCTCACTAATATCGCTGCCGTGGTCACCATACTGCTCGAATTCATTGAAGTCAAAATCCACTCCAAAAATATTCTGTGCCTGCTGGAGAGCAGGGTCCTTGTGAACCACTTGTCGTCTTTGTCTAGCAGCTTGTCCACCGCCACCAGCATCATCGACAATAAAATCACCCATACCATCAGACTCCTCACCCTCATCGTCAGACTTGGCAGTAAAGGAGGGAGCAGCACGAACAGACCCATCTTCACTACGATTACCTCCCTCATCTTCATCCTCTTCAAATATCTGACGAGCAATTGCTTCGCGACTACGAGCTTCCCTGGATGCTTTCTTGGCATCAATGTCAGCTTCGTCCTCGTCGTCGAGGACAAGCCGGCGCTTTTTAGTCTAGAATTAGAAAGTAGACTTAAGCAATGTAGTAACAGGGTAAATTATACGGAAGATTTTGCAAGTAACATCCACTTACTTTCCGTTGAATGTCAACCCCACAATTTTCCCTGATGAGCACGAAGTCCTCATCATCTAGCTGATCGTCATCATCGTCCTCATTTCCGTCATTTTTTTCCGACTTATCACTCGTGTTGCTTTCATTATCAGATGCATCACCACCATCTTCTACTTCGTCATCGTTGACGATCCAGCCTTGACCTTCTTTTCGACATATTTCCTCTTCATCAGGGAGCTCTTCCTCTTCTTCGCTATCTTCTGAAGAAACAGATTTTTCAAGTCGTTGTTTTTTGGAATTTGGCTGGCCTTCTTCGTCCGAAGACACAGATGCCTCAGAGTCCAAGTAGTCCGACATCGCACTAGACCGATATGCACACAAATGAAGAGTGGGTACAACGATTGGTCTCCAGAGGTCAAAGTTCAAATCAATCCCATCACGTTTGAGAATTTAGTAGTAGATTAATATTTTTTAGTTAGTGCAACATAGGTTTTAGGCATTCGAAATGACACTGAGACTAAGTAGGATAATTCAGTGGAGTTATGATTTCAGCTTATTACTTTTTAAGGAAAGCAATAGTTATTCGGCTTTTAATATTTATTACACCTTTTTGTTTAAAGATTTTGCATCTAGCAATAGAAAAAAAATCTGATGTTGCATAATACAAGTGTACACAAATTCCAGCCTTCAAATTAATCAAATAAAATATTTTAGAGATGTAAACACTTGTGTTCTGCTACCTGAGTATCGCTGTGTACCTATGTTTGGGCAAATTTAGTGTATTAGTAACTGTCAAGCATTGTTTGCACCATCAATGCTTTTGAAAAAAAATAAATTTTTTTCTGAATCAGTATAACTATCTTCCTAATACTCAAAGGAATAAAGATTAGTCTACATCTTCGTAATTAATTTTAATTAACCGGCGATGACGAAAGAATCGTTCTCACATTTGCATGTTTTTCTTCCAATCATGGCATTGAGACACTTTGTGCAGGGTCTTCTACTTAAACCTTTTTCGAGAAAACATCATTTACACTGCACTCATTTGTATGAAATTCATGGAGCTCATTAGTCGCAACTCTGATAAAGGTGAACTTTTGCTCCTCATTTAAAAAAATTCACGTATTTTAATTTGAACAGCGAAATAAAGTGCAAATAATTTTATCTTATGTCTTATGATGTACAAATTATCCATCACAAAACTCCTTTATATACAAAAATTATGCTGTTTCTGTATATATATTTAGCCTTTTCATTAAGAATGCTTTAATGTAAATTGAATGCAAACGACTTTTCTATTTATGAAAAATATGGTTTACGTAAGCAAATTATTGTATCCATAAGACTGTAGATATTCTTTTAACTTAGCCATATTACCAAGACATGTATTCACTATTTTTAAACTAAGAAATATTAATCGGACAGAATGTTTACGAATTTAATGTTAAAAAATTAGTCGCTGTTGTCCAAACCCTTGAAACGAATAATTTGGGACAGACGAGAAAATCAATTGCAGAAGTTACTAAAGATAATTGCAGGGCTTTGAGACTGTATCGAAGTATGAAAAAAACAAGGATGTTTGACATAACCGTGTAAACTGCTTAAGTTACAACGTAAGGTCTTCGCTATACTCTAAAAAATCAGAGATCCGTTGTAACAATGAATACTTGACGCTTAATCTCTGACCGTTTTTACACTAATACTGGATGTTGTAACCCTAACAGGCACCTACCTGCAATACCGTAAATAAAGATGATTTGTAATTGACGGTTGATCCTACAACAAAAATATATTTAGCCAAAACTATTTAGTGTGATTTTTGAATAGTAACCCTAAGTGGTATTCAGCCCTTTTCTCATGTAAAAGTAGCGTAGTTCTTTTGGATGGACAAGATAAATCCAGTTAAACTTAGAAAGCAGTGATTTTAACAATTAGTTGGCAAAACTTTCTATGAAAATGTTATATTTATAATTATTTATTTGTTATGTTTTACCCATGTAGCTCATTTACAGTTGGCGGGTTTGTCGACTTCTAGGATGTTGGCCGCTTTGTGTAAAGAGCAGGACGTGACCATCCATGGTCTTTACCGTTTGATCAGAAAAATTGGCTGTGGGTCTTTTGGTGATATATATTTGGGGGTAAATCAAAAAAATGGGGAGGTAAGTGCTTGCGTTACAGCGAAAACCTAATAATGCCGTAGGAAGTTGCCGTTAAGGTCGAACGGCAATGTGCACGCCATCCTCAATTAGCTTACGAGAGCAAAATCTATCGTCTCCTCAACGGTGGAATCGGAATTCCTCATATGAGGTTTGAATGTTACCTAAGATGTTATGAGTCGTAGGTGGTTTGGACAGGAATATGACCACTATTTCCTTGTGATGGATTTGCTCGGTCCCAGCCTCGAAGATTTGTTTTTGTTCTGTTCGCGACGCTTCACAAACAAAACGGTTCTTATGCTGGCTGATCAGATGATATCTCGTGTCGAATTTGTCCACAATCGCACTTTCGTCCACAGGGATATCAAGCCGGATAATTTCCTCATGGGAATTGGTCGTCACTGCAACAAGCTCTACATTATTGACTATGGTCTGGCTAAGCGTTATAATTGTCCGAGAACAGGAAGGCACATCAGCTACAGGTTTCATTATGTTCATAATGTTACTCCCGCTTCAGGGAAGACAAAAATCTGACCGGAACTGCCAGGTACGCCAGTATCAACGCACACCTTGGCATTGAACAATCAAGAAGGGATGATCTGGAGTCCCTGGGTTATGTTCTGATGTACTTCAACCGTGGAAGCTTGCCGTGGCAAGGATTAAAGGTATGTCTCACTGTGGTCCTCACCTTAAACCTCTTCCCTTGTTCATTGTCTCCTTCCCTTGAATATTAATGTTTACACCAATTACCTTGTGGCATTGGAGTCCATTCGTTCCTCTTCGTAAATGAAACCTTCTTTTTGGACGTTTGAGCTAGTCTAGTATTGTTTAGCAAATGTTGAAACCATGCCCTCTCACTGGGTTCTGAATATCCGGTGATATCTTCGAAAACGTGCAGTGCTTTTTTCCACACAGAGGCTCTTTTTGTAAGTAAAAGGTTCGAGTTTCCACTCATTTGTTATTTTTTATGGACGTTTTGTGGTTTCGATTCCCGTTGAGTTCCTCAAGATGCTAGTGTTTCGATTTTGCTGCGAACATTGGTGCAGTGAGATAATGAATTTACGCCTGATTGTACCTTCTAGATTTCTGCGATCATCTTAGTCCGAAACCGTAGTTGCCCCTCTGATTTTGCCTAGCATGAATAAAAAACGAGCTTCGTAGAATGAAGTCATCTACCTTAAGACGGTCCCATTTTAAGTAGTTAAAAGTCGCTCGGTCAATCAGATACTTCAATAAATTATTCATCTGTCTCGTTTTCTATGCGCCTTACATTGTAGCCAGTTGTTTTTGCCAAAAAATGTCGCCCAGTCGAGTAGTCGTTTTAAGTAGTATATCCATTTACTTTTTAATTTGCTGTCGTTCTTCACATTACTTTCGACAGTTGAGACTACGGTAGAACCGAGATATCAGCTATTATTTCCTTTTACTCGCCGCAATACCTAGTAATGATTACCAGTCATTATTTATCCTTTTTAAATTTGACCAGAATTTTGTATACCAGATGTGTGTTCCATCTGGCGACAAGTCGGGCTGTTTTTGGGCCATGTATCTTACTATTCCGATTTTAAAGGTGCTCTTTTGGAGTACCTCGTGACCAGGTCGAGATTCATCTTTGAAATTTAACCTGGACTTGAGTTAATCTCGTCATCTGACCCTACACCTGATTCTACTTAGCCACTAATTTTAAAATACCAAGCTGGCAAATTCTTATGGTGGCCGGAAGGAATTCGGAATAACCTTGAAATGCTTACTTGGTCCAATCGAGTTTGCCATCTGGACATGCCTTTTTCGATCCATTTGTCCCCAAAATCACATATTTCTAAAGGTGGTGGCGGCATTGATCGTTTAATTTCGCGTCTGTTTATTTGTTTCTTGCTACGTCGTCAGTGCGGTAACCTCTGGCGTTCTTGTCCATCCCCCTTCAATTTAGGCCAACACGAAACGCCAAAAGTACGAAAAGATCAGCGAGAAAAAGATTTCAACTCCCGTGGAAACACTCTGCAAGGGCTTTCCAGCCGAGTTCGCCATGTACCTCAACTACTGTCGTGGTCTTCGTTTCGAGGAGGCTCCGGACTACATGTACCTCCGTCAGCTCTTCCGAATCCTCTTCCGCACTCTCGGACACCAGTTCGACTTCCTCTTTGACTGGACCATGCTGAAGCGGCACTCGGTGGCTGCCAACGCCTCCGGCGCGGCGCCTGTCAGTGGCGGTGCTGGCGGAACCTCGGCCGGCGGCACCAAATTCGTTCGGTCCAACGACGCGTCGGCTGCGATGGGGTCTACACCGGCCCAGGTGGACCCCATTGCCGCCGGTCTGCCCTCGAACAACAGCAATGCTTTCCCCCCTAAGCAGAGTCAACAGCCGCAACAACAGCAACAACAACCTGAGTGGATGGCGTCTTCGGCCGCGGCGGCGGCGGCCTCGTCCACATCGCACCGACAGCAGTTATGAGAGACTTTCTAACGCTCTGCTTCGACCCTAAGGATCAATACTGTGCGATTTCTCGGCACCGTGTCCTGTTTATTCACGCTTTTGTTTACTTGTATGTGATGGTAACTTTGCTACATGTTGCGCGGGTGCATCTGTACATACGCCTGAGGCCGTCTTGGCCGGTCACCCTTTGCCTCCCTCAGCGATGCTTGGACTCCCCCCTTGTCTCCCTTGGCAGGACATCTAACTACCATCGCCTTACGTCGAGCACCGTTTAATTTTCTCCTACACTCCTTTATCAGTAATTGACTATCGGGAATGATGATGCACATATTTGACGCGATGTGTGTGTGTGTGTGTGTCTTTGTCTTGATTCCTTCCACCAAACTCTGGTGTGTTTGTGGGAGGCAGTTTATCGGCATAGTACTTCCACAATGCCCTTGGGGTGGCAACGTTGCTGGAAACGGGTAGTTAGCTAACTGAGTCAGGGATTTTGGTTTCCCTCCGTCTGGCAATCCGATCCAGGAGGCTCACTGCCTGTCACCTTTTCGTTTACTTCCTCACTCCCTCTTTTTCACGATCGATGAAGGCTGTGGCATTCACCTGATCTAGTCTGTGCCTAATTGCTTCTGTGGTGCGTCACGTAATTGAACACTCGACTTGAATTAACGGGCGTTAAGTGCTTGACGTAGGCGTTGAGTGGGGAGGGGCTATTTTACTAATTACTTTCTTTTGATTGGCTAGTAATTAATGTGCGTTTAATCCCACTGGCCTGTCAACACCCATATTCATACTCGGCTCGAGTTCTGCATTGCTTTTTTTCAAGTAAGGAAACACTGCTGATTTTACAGTTGGGTAAGCTTCTCACGCCAATATCTCCTTGTTCCATGATTAGATATGTCGCCCGCATTTTCCAAGTTATGCGTGTGTTTGTGTGCGCGCGTTCAGAGGCACATTAAGCTGGTACAATCTGACCTCATAAAGTGGCCTTGCAGTTCGCCTGCCAATCAGGTGCTGGCGAATCAATTTCTTTCGACAACCCGGGTGCGTTCGAGGCGTGGATAACTGTTTGCCCTCTCTTCCATCGACCGTGTCGCCTTTTCAGTGTAAAATAAACCGAACTACCACGATAATAATCACGCACACACACGCACAATGATTGTCTTCGGTAGCTGAGCTTACGCAAAAATTAATGAGTTTACAGGCGACTCGGTTTTTTTTCACACAAACCCGGTTCACGAACGTGCAAATGTTCGCACGCATCTGCTTAATCGCGACTTTTATGGCTTCAGGCAGCTGTGCTGCAGCACGGTTGACATTCGACCTGCGAAAACATCTATCACAAGGGAGTGAACATTCCAAGAGCCGTCCGAACCCACTGCCAGGGTTTTCCGATCAACACGATCGATTGTCGTCTTGTGACCTTGACGGAGTGGTGCATTGTTCTGGTTTGTGTTGTCTGCTGGGTTCATGAATTCACGACTCCACAAGTGTCTGTGTGTGTTTGTCAGTGTTTGAACACTCCAAATGCCATCAACCGAGCCACACACACACACGCGAATGTGCGTAGTCGAAAGTAACGCAATTTAAATAGCCTTACCAGGTGAAACACCAGCGTAAAAGAACGCTTTTTGTGTTGTGGCTTGTAACTACAATTGCCTGTGAAATTCACCTGTCCAAAACTGCAATCTCCTTCAGCTGCGACCATCTGTAGGCCATTGTGACTGTCCAAACCATTTTTATGTCAGTAAGTCTTTGGGGTTTTCGTTGGGAAAATGGGGCTGAGGTAAAACGTCCCTATCGCACGGGCTTCACGCAAGCACTAAAAGTAAATTGATGCACAACACTGCCTGGGCGTAAGGCAGCTTCATTAAATAAGAAAGGGGTAAAATTCTATTAGCCCTAAGTAATGTCTCTTAATATCGGCTGCACAACAACACTTCCACCAATCAACAATCTCAGTGCAGGTCCGTTTCATCTTATTGGATACGCAAAGCTATATAACTGAGACAACGATTATGCAAATGCACATATGGGAAGAGTCGTTTAAATGGCCTACTCTATTAAATCGCTTGCAAAGAATAGGCAAACATGCTTCGAGTTACCTTGGTAAATGTCTCTACAATCCTTTACAAATATTTCGCTCTTCAGCTTGTTCCAAATGAGAAAAGTCAATAATGGAATACGTGAACAGATGGCCCGTGGGTCGTTTGTTCATCAATCGGCAACCCAGTCAGTTTCACCGGGGTTTCCTGTGTTACCATCGCTTGGTAACCCAGGCGGACGTGTCTCAACTGTTTCACAGTTGGTGAAGTTTAAACATTTCCCTAGACGCAAAAATCTAATCACCTGATCAAGTGTTCGTCACCACGATTTCAGCAAAATCACCATGTGTTACTGCAAACCGGCACTCTTGTCCGAAATGTAGTACGCAGCAATACGGGCACGTTGGTTTGACTGGCTAAATTATGAAACCATTAAAGCTTGCACAGGTGTGTCTTGGGAATCTCTAATTTCTTGCAACAGAAATTGATTTTTGCATTTTATCAGTCTCGCATTTGAGACTCTCCTTCTCCTACTGGGTGGAAAGTGCAATATAATATTCGAATTTGCCTTGTTTCTCCTCTACTCGTATTGCTGAGTCACCTACTCGTCAAAATTCACTAACAGTGTCATCAATAGATTCTAAGCCAATCAAATTTAAGCGAAAATCGATTTTACTCAAGTATTGCACAATGGTGAGTGTAAATAGCCCGTGGTGACAAACACAACTCGTCCACTCGCATGAAATGACACAAATTAGCTCGGAGAAGCCGGAATCCGCCATGTTGACACCTCTGCTGTCTGTACTCTTACCAAACTCCGTGTTTGAAAACACGGCGTGTGGCGTCATAAACAGTCAAGGTCACTTGCACTCAAGTTTGTAGTCGACGGATTTTACAAGCGAGAGAGAGAGATAGGGGCAATTTTTCACATGTTTGGTGTTCCCTTTGTGTGGAGACCTGTGTTTTTGTACAAACTTTTCACGCGTGAGTGTAAATGAGAGTGACTGCGTAGATCTTATCAGACTGACACGCCGGAAAAGATCCGCATCATGAAGATCCGGAATGTAAGGAAGATCACGTGTTATCCTAAAGAAGAAATATTACGACAGCAAACAGATGCACGATTGATTGGAAATGGCTAAATTTCTCCATAGTGTTTATCGGTGTGGATTAACACGAATAACAACTCTAGAATACATGTTTTTTTTTTAACTTGAAACCAAATTGTCGCCAAACAACGTGCCAGCCTCAAGTGAAACCTGTAAATAACGCCAGCGGCTTAAACCCGAGCCGTCAGACATGCCGGAAGAGACCAACAATGAAGATTCGGAACGTGAAGAAGTTTACGCGTTATACTAAACTAGAAATATTGCGACAGTAAATAGTACAAACAGTAAATGTCTGCAGTTGAGGGGCGAATTAGACAGCGTTCTGACGGAATGACACGGCAAACGTAACTGTAGGTTTAACTAGCTGCTAGATTGGCGAAATCCGTGTCTAGATGCTGCCAACTACGGCATATTGGTGACTTCTGTGATGGGACTACGCGAACTAAACCTACAGCAGAATACCAGAAAAACTAATGGATCGAAGAGATATTTTTCTTAAATCAATTTCCTTGAGTCTTTAAGCATAAAAATGAACTTTGTTAGCACTTGGAGGATGGATTTTGGGTTCAGTTTTCAAATCGCTAATTGGGTCCACACTCTACTGGTCACCTCGAGGTCATGTCATTTGGAAGAACACCGCTGATGTATTTTGGGAGCAGAAGCAATTCCACGCGTTGCTAAGGTAGGAAACGCGCTAAGGTGGGTGGCGATTTGCGTCCGTGGCACTTTTGACGTTCTACACCCAAAATAAACGATCGCGAGTGGTTGCAAATCTCGCGATGATTGGATGAGTGCGTGCACGCCACATCAATGCTACGTTAGTGGACAGAAGCAGAACACGCGCGCACAACCTTCGCGTAGCAACGTTGCTGACACGTGAAGGGTCTTGACGTGTGCCCGGCATTCAAGCTGAGAGCCAACTGCTGACTCCAGCTTTGCAGAGGCCATCAGAATCTCCGGATTTGAGGTGTGAAATGGCAGTTTTGTAGGTAAATTTCCATTAGCTTGTGCGATGAGCGTTTCAACTTTATTGTATCACACTGTAGCGCATTTTCTAGACAGGGGTTTAAACGCCTTAAATGCAATCCGAGGCAGACTGAGCTTAAAAATTTTGCCAGATCACGAAGTTCACGAAATTAGAGACAGAACAGAATAATCTGGTCCTGTGTCTCTAATCCCTCTAGATATGCCTCGAACGTTTTCTCTCGTGGAAACGATCTCTGGCAATGTTAATTACTACGTCTAGTGGGAGAACAAGCAAACAATATCATTCACGAATAACCATAAATGTTACGCAAGACTGCACTGAGAGAACATAGACCAGAGATGGCGATGTCGACGGAACAGTGGAGTTTCATGGAGAGTCCCTGGAAGCAGGTGAGTGGAACAGCAGTCTGGATGCGCGTTTCAACAGATCCAAAGCAAACAATGTCATTCATGAACAGCCATAAATGTTGTGCAAGACTGCACTGAGAGAACATGGACCAGTGATGGAAATTTCACGGAGAACAGCCGGTTTCACGAACTCAACTCACGACGACTCAATGAAAGAACCACACCAGCAGTTGGCATGTCACATCGTGATTTCCACAGGGTCTGTCCAATTGTCTTGCGTCCCAAACACCGTTGTCGCGTGGTGACACACTACTTTCAACATTTCAGCAACCAAATTGTTCATCTGTGTTTCACGTATCGACCTAAACAGCACTTATCCAAGTGAGGAATGAATGGAAGAGGTTCAAGACATGGACGCTGATATTCTGGTTGCTATTTACACTGCTATTTGTCAGACAGTCAGCGACATCGTCGTTAACGCTGCAGAAGACGGGATGTCGGACATGCACAACGATCCTTGACGTGTTGCGTGGAAATGAAACGTGGCACTTGTGAGGAACGATTCCACCATGTCAAGATTCACGTCTGGAATCGTCGTCGTGCCTCTTCCTAAATCCCTCCCTCAACGAGAACTGACCACGAACGACAAGGTGGGAGGTTAGAACATCACACGTTGCGAGTCACTGACGTCTATCGAACAAACTGTTTAGCTCTCAAGTACACAGCATCGGCGGTGCGATAGGTTCAGGAATCGGGCTCAACATG